>JAHBCN010002506.1:90526-149529 GCA_019359885.1 Listronotus oregonensis
TTTATATAATTTTTTGTAATAGACAATATTAAAAGTACTATGTATTGGATTGGACTGATTTTAGGGCATCGGGCTAGTAAACTTTATAACTAACTTGTGAGATAAAATCTATAACTCACTACTTTATCTACCAGTGAGATTATGGGTCAGTTTATTCGTCTAAATTTAGATCTATAATAGACGTATAATATGACAGTTTTGAATAACTTTTTTTATTTAACACCTGCTAGTTATAAGAGCCATTATTGGTGCCAAAGGAGAAGCGATAGTAAAATTCAAAACAGACGTTTTTATCGTTGATCTAATTATACCGATGAATAATCAAAACAGTATCATAAATTATGCGATTAGTTTTATTCTTTAATGAACATTTCATTTATTTAGAGATTGTGTTTAAGAGTTAAAGCTTTTACATTTTAATTGATTTTGTATGGTAGTTTTCATTTGAAGAAAATGTTTGTAAGCAAGTAATGTACAGGGTTATTCATTTTAAAGTAAACAGGGCTTTATTTTTGAACTTCCCTGTACTTTTTTAAAAAATGAATATAGCCATTTCGTGTATTTTTTTCGTAGAATTCAATAATCTAATTAGAAAAACATTTGAAACAAAGACAAAAGAGTTACAGCACGAGTGACGTATTTTTTAAATGGAATACCCCGTATATTTTTATATCAATAGGTAGGGATTTTCACGAAGATTTTGGTGATTTAGGGGTTGCTGGAATTATTACCTGCGGTTCCGCTGCAATTGTCTAAAAACTGCATGATACTATAAGGATAGTTTCACCTGAAAAGACCTGACTGCCACAGGACACAGGTGCTTATTTGTCAAAGTCAAGAATTTTAAAAATACGTTTATTACTTTTTGGAGTAGTTTTATAATAAAGTTTTTATCAGAAAACGGATTCAAATTATATTATATGTCAAAAATAATATGATATATCTATTTCTAAACCAAGCAGCAAAATTACAATAAACGGAAAAAATTAAAATACAATACGAGGTAAAATATGGTTATAACAAAAAATTATAATATTACTAATAATTTAAATGTTCTATATGACCCCCGTTATTTTCGAAACATGATCCATAACCCCTCCTTAGCCTTTCTAAGCTCGCCGATATTATTTGAGGTTCTTAGTTAAGACGATTAACTTCGTTTACAATTTTTTCTCTTATTTCTTTCGTGTTTGTGTTCCCATTTTGGTAAACGAAATTCTTCAAGTGACCCCATAGAAAAGTGTCCAAAATTGTAATATCTGGACTATTAGGTAGCCATCTAATAGTGTCATAATGTCCAATCCACTGATTATATCGGCGATAGAGATACTGCACAACTTGACGAACAGCCTGGGGCGGCGCTTTGTCTTGTTGCCAAATTATCTTGCGATACGTTTCAAGTGGCAATTCTACTAAAATATCCTCAATATCGTTTTCAGGAAGATTGAGATATCTTTCTCCAGTTAAGAATCCCTCATAGAATATTGGCCCGACAAATCAATTGTTAAGCACACCACACCAGACACGAAGAGAAGATCTCCCTTGGTATTTAATCTCTTGAAATTTCCTGGGATTTTGTCTTGCCCAGCTGTATGTATTTCGTCGGTTAAACATTCCCGATGTAGTGAACGTAGCTTTATCCGTTCAAAGAATCGTTTGAAATAGGGTAGGATCGTTATCTTGTTCATGGATTAAAATTTGGGAAACAAACTAAAAGCAAAGTTCCGTTTGTTTACGTGTTAAACGCTGCACTGGAAGAACGTGATATGGAAGATACCTAAAATATTTTAGTGTTCTCTGAATTGTCGCATAGGTTACTCTTCTCTTGTAGGGCCATACCTCAAGTCTCTAACTGCGTCAGTAACTGACTTCATGGAATACAAAGTAAAATAATTTAGAATAGCTCAATCCCGGTTTCTTTTTCTTATTGTAGTTCTTTTTCTAATATGTAACGATTTTGTTTCTTCGAATAAGACCTTCAGTTTTAGAATAGGATTTTTACTGATATATTTCGGTGGAAATTTGCAACATATCTTCGTTGTGTTTTCCTGGCGTTTTCCCTACATTTATAATAGAAAGTTATAATTTGAAGCCGTTCTTCTGATGAAAACCTCATTATAAAACTACTCCAAAAAGTAATAAACGTCTTTTCAAAATTCTTGACTTTGACAAATAAGCACCTGTGACCTGTGGCAGCCAGGTTTTTTCAGGTGAAACTATCCTTATAGTATCATGCAGTTTTTAGACAATTGCAGCAGAACCACAGGAAATAAACCCAGCAACCCCTATATCACTGAATTCCTCGTGAAAGTATCTATCTATTCATATAAAAATATACAAGGTGATCCATTTACAAAAAACGTCACTCGTGCTGTAACTCTTTTGTTTTTGTTTCAAATATTTTTCTGATTAGTTTATTGAATTTTACGGAAGAAAATACACGAAATGGCTATATTCGTTTTTTAAAAAAGTACTGGGAAGTTCAAAAATTAAGTCCTGTTTATTTTAAAATAAATAACCCTGTAAGTAACAGTCATTTTAATTTTTTTATCCAACACCTGCTGGTTATAGGAGCCATTATGTGTGCCAAAAGAGAAGCGATAGTAAAATTTAAAACATTCGTATTTATCGTTGATTCAATTATACCGATGAATAATTAAAAGAGTATAATAAATTATGCGATTAGTTTTTTTTTAATGAACTTTTCATTTATTTAAAGATTGTGTTTAAGAGTTTAAGCTTTTCCACTTTAATTGATTTTGTATAATAGTTTTTATTTGAAGCAAAGGTTTGTAAGCAAGTAACATAAGTGACAGTTATTTTAATTTTTTTTATTCAACACCTGCTAATTATAAGACCCATTATTTGTGCTAAAGAAGAAGCGATAGTAAAATTCAAAACAGACGTATTTATCGTTGATTTAATTAAACCGATGAATAATCAAAACTGTATCATAAATTGTGCGATTAGTTTTATTCTTTAATGAGCATTTCATTTATTTAGAGAATGTGTTTAAGAGTTAACGATTTCCCATTTTAATTGATTTAAATATTAGTTTTTATTTAAAGCAATGGTTTATAAGCCAGTTACGTGAGTGACAGTCGTTTTATTTTTTTTTATCCAACACCTGCTAGTTATAAGAGCCATTATTTGTGCTAAAGAAGAAGCGATAGTAAAATTCAAAACAGACGTATTTATTGTTGATTTAATTATACCGATGATTAATCAAAACAGTATCATAAATTATGCAATTAGTTTTATTATTTAATAAACGTTTCATTTATTTAGAGATTGTGTTAAAGAGTTAAAACTTTCCCATTTTAATTGATTTTGTATAATAGTTTTTATTTGAAGCAAAGGTTGTAAGCAAGTAACGTAAGTGACAGTCATTTTAATTTTTTTTATCCAACACCTGCTAGTTATAAGAGCCATTATTTGTGCTAAAGAATAAGCGATAGTAAAATTCAAATCAGACGTATTTATCGTTGATTTAATTATACCGATGAATAATCAAAACCGTATGATAAATTTGCATTAGTTTTATTCTTTAATGAGCATTTCATTTATTTAGAGATTGTGTCTAAGAGTTAAAGATTTCCCATTTTAACTGATTAAATATTAGTTTTTATTTAAAGCAAAGGTTTATAAGCAAGTTACGTAGTGACAGTCGTTTGATTTTTTTATCCAACACCTGCTAGTTATAAGAGCCATTATTTGTGCTAAAGAATAAGCGATAGTAAAATTCAAATCAGACGTATTTATCGTTGATTTAATTATACCGATGAATAATCAAAACCGTATGATAAATTGTGCGATTAGTTTTATTCTTTAATGAGCATTTCATTTATTTAGAGATTGTGTCTAAGAGTTAAAGATTTCCCATTTTAACTGATTTAAATATTAGTTTTTATTTAAAGCAAAGGTTTATAAGCAAGTTACGTGAGTGACAGTCGTTTTGATTTTTTTTATCCAACACCTGCTAGTTATAAGAGCCATTATTTGTGCTAAAGAAGACGTATTTATTGTTGATTTAATTATACCGATGAATAATCAAAACAGTATCATAAATTATGCAATTAGTTTTATTATTTAATAAACGTTTTATTTATTTAGAGATTGTGTTAAAGAGTTAAAACTTTCCCATTTTAATTGATTTTGTATAATAGTTTTAATTTAAAGCAAAGGTTTTTAGGCAAGTAACGTAAGTGGCAGTAATTTTTTTATTTAACACTAAAACTACTCATAACCCACCAGTGGGTTATGGTTTATAACTCACCCTATTGTTCTAAATTTCTTCGGCGATCCTGCAATTTTTAAGGGGGTATTTTTGACATGGTATTTATACCCACAGAGCTTTCGCTTATTTGTAATTTGTACATTTGCCGTTTTTATAAAAGATAAAAAAGCGACTGTGTCTGATGTTTTTTGGACGCAAAGAAATGTATTTTTTACACAAATTAACAGTGTTAACTTCTTTAAAAATAGTAAAACTTCTTGTTTTTTAGTTTTTGTATCTGACAACACAACAAATAAATAATTTTCTTTATCTTAAACATTTTTAATTTTTAAATGTGTTAACTCATTACATCTACAAGCCCCAGTAATCCCCATAATCAAGCTACTTTCATTAGTAAATACTCACTGTCGGGGGGCTGATGGAAAAATGTTTTGATATCATTTATTTCCAAAATTTTGAACTTTTTGGGTTTGTTTTCTTGGGATTTACTTTTCAAAAAACTAGATAATTTGCCATATTTTGAAATGTGGGTTTCTTAAACAGATGAAGGGTCGAGCGAAGCATGGAGTATTTAATCCATAAAGACGATGGAGCTAATTTTTTCTGTAAAGGTATGTTTCCTTCCAAGCGGCCGTCGTATGCGTCTGCTGTTAACGACTGCGATTGACGCGACTGGACTGCTGAAGAAGCAGTGTAGCCGCAGTCGTGTCTGCGACTGATATTTTGTTTGTGTTGTTTTGTGTGGAATGCCCGGTGTTTTTTTAATTGTTAAAAATTGAAACTTTATTTAAGAGCTTTTAAGATCCCAAATCCAATGATGTTTCGCACTTATTCAAAAAAATCAGTTTAATGTTTTCCCAAGATCCTGCCAAAAATATATTGTCTGACTCTCTCTCTCTAACATATGGTTTCTTATGAAAATTGCCATTAATAAATTTTTTTCAAATAAGTGCAATACATTATTGGTTTTGGGAAATTAATAGCTCCTAAAATACATAATAAAAACATCCAGGGCCGTATTTAAAAAAAAAAACAGTTGATGATGTCAGCTCAAAGACGAAGAGTCGGTGTATAAATCTAATAACACTATCTTGTAAAACAGAAAAAATAGCAATGGAAATGTAAAAGTTATTTTGTTACATCCATTCAAATAAAGTCATAAAAATAAAAACGAAATCGCGAATAATCGTTTTTTTCCAGAAGTAAGTATTCGAAAATTTTAAAGTTCTAAGGTGGCATTTTGATTAGCATCATATTGCGCAACTTTGCCTTCATTTAACCGACCTTGTATCTCTTTAAGTTTCCGAGATCCTAATGATAAGACTTGAATTTGGATACACCCTGTACAGATTTACCTTATAACAATGACTAATTTTTCCTCTGGGGTTATTGGATATTCAACTCTGTTGTTTGGCTCGGACTTTATATCGTCTTTTATTAAGTCAAGAATAAAACTTAACTCTGCTTTATTCAGTCTAAAATATTTTCTAAATTTTACTTCATCCTGTTGCAGATGTCGATTTATTAATGTAGTATAACAACCCTCATCGCGTGTTTGCTGAAATATTGGATTTATAGGGGCTTTGCTATGTTTCAGGTTGGCTAGTTGTAATAGTATTTCGTTATCCCCTTTTTCTTCTAATAATAAATATATTTTGCTAGATTCTCCATCACGACTATATCTAAAGATTATTATCTTTACACTAATAATTTTGCTATCGCGAGTTTGAGCCGCGGTCCTAAGAAACCACCTGATTAAACGGCGGCCGCATGCGTTAGTCGCATTGCGTTAGTCGCATGCGACGGCCGCGTGGAAGGAACCAACCTTAAGATCATAGTTACTAATCAAAGTCCATTTCTGCCCTGGATTTCAATTTAGCTGATTCAGGGCTTTAAATATTTCAGCCAAATAGGCTAGCTTCCACTAAAATTTTTCATTTTTCAATAGTTGCAAAAATGTTTATTTCTTTTAAATTCATAAAGGCAAGCTAACATGTTGCCTTTTGATAACCAGCGCACTTCTGTGTGGAATAGGAGGACCTTGTGATCAGAATCGAGGTTCTCACAAAGTTAAGTAATTAACCGACTACTTAATACACTATTTTTGATTTAGTAAAGTAACTGTATTTTACAAGCAAGTATGTTGAAAAAAAAATATGGCGGAAAGTTTAATATACTACTTAATAAAAACTAACCTTTTATTTAGGGGATGAACAATTTCACACTTAAATATCTCACTTAACAGACTAGAAACGAAACTTGGATTTTTTTTGTGAACTATTGACAGGAGCGAATACGGCACGCAATTGTTTTATGAGCAGGAAGGTGGGGCGGGGGTGCGCATCACACGTCGTGTTATGACTTGTCGAAACTTGTATAGCAGCGATTAAATGGCGATTCGGAACAATTAATTTACGTACGCGTTAAATAGATTTTTTTCGGAAATGCAAACCTACCTATTTCGCCCCCTGGTTGGGAAGTCCTGATTTCCAGGTATAGACAAAGTAAATTTTTAATGTCTGCTCTATACTTCAAGTCTAAAATTTCTGTCAATGACGCATCGCTCGCTTTTAGAGTGCCCCGGGTTGTGTGGGGACAGGGGAATCAATTCCAGTGGCGTATGCATTTTAGAAAATAAATGATAAAATTTCGTCAAAACATGAAAATATTTTTTACAAGCAAAAGTTATTTTCTCACATTTTCATCAACCCTTTAAATTAGTAACAAGCCTATATTATTTTGGTATTATTCGGATTAATGAAAATGTAATTTTTTTGCTTAATTTTGCACACCTCCTATTTTGAGGTCATAGAACACAAATTTGAGTTTTTTGGCGATTTTTCAACGTTTTTCCAAAAAAAATACATTTTTTACTTTAATTTTACCATCTCTGATTTTATTTTGCTACATGAAAAAAATAATAAAATTTTAGTCTTAACATAAATTAAAAAAGATGTAAAAGCAGAACGATAGACAATCCAAGTTACACCGACTTGCCAATTCACCACCGATCTTGCAATTTCAATATTAAATACGATATTCACACGCATTGCTTCGTCAAAAATATCCACTATATAAGGAACACGAAAGCTCTGAGATCATCAGCTTGTGGAATCCAATAACTATTTCGGGTCTTTCGTGTTCCATATTTAGGATTTCCATATCGAGAATATTTTTGATCAAACATTGCGGGGCGGACCTTATAAAAATGTCATAAAGAAAACTATTACAACCTGGTAACAGGTCAACATTTTTAGAATTTCGAGTTGAATTCGGACGTAAACGTTTTACCTACTTTTTATTGAAAATTAAGGTTTTTTCCTTACTTTTTAAGTGTTTTTTTTTTAATATTAACATAGTATGAGTTTTTTAAATATGTTTTCGTGCAAATGACATAATTTAAAGGAATATATCGTAAAATGGAATTAAACAATTCAATTATTATTATTTTTAAATACTATAAGAGGCAGCCAAAAAAACAGCTTCTGATACATGTTTCACAATCGAAAAGTAAAAAGTGTGCAAAAAAATAGCGAAAAAATCGCATTTTCCAGTATCCGAATAATTACTAATATTGATTTTTTTGCCTTTTAAAACTTTGAATACCGTACGCGAAAAAACTTTTGTTAAAGTTGCACATATCTCTGCAGCATCCAAAGTGGTTAGTTCTGGATTTCGTTCCCGAATCCCATGGTAATCATGTTTAACCATTATTCATTCTTTTAACGTTAACTGAGTTTTTTTTTGTAGGCGGATAACTAGTTAAAGGTTGGTTAATATTCATAGTTTACAGAATTAAAAGCACTAAATCTTTATATACAATTATATACACTAAATAAGATAAACTATTTTAACATTGGCACAAAACAATATCTATATACTACAATTATTAGAAATTTATAATATTTAGAAAATACCCTGTATAGAAATTAAAATTTAAACTTACAAAATCTGTCCATAATCAATAATAACTAAATAAAATCATCGAACAGCACGAAAACCCTGTCGATACGCTTATTTTCAAGTCTCTTCAAGTTGTAAACTAAGGAATGTGTGTTGCCACTTTTATTGTCTTCTCGATAACAATGATTTCAATACATATTGGCGTGCTATTTTAAGTGCAATCGCTGGCTGGTGATTTATTCTTGCGAATTATGACAACGTGGCGATGAAACTTTTGGCCGGTTCACTGTTATTTGAGCGGAAAAGTATATCATAGGCTTAAAAATCATTTACTAGTGTTAGATTTTTATTCAGCCGCTTCGTCGGTTGGGTGGCCGGTATTAAATGAGTCACTGACAGAAATTTTGGACTTTAGGTATAGAAGTACTACCTTTCCTCTTTCAAATGCCGCGTCGAACATATGAATATCTTTAATAGAAAAAAATTAACAGCTAAATGTTATAATGCATAAAAATTATGTTTTTTGAACGTTTTAATATGAACAGGCGGAAACGGTCGCTTCTAAGAATTAAATGTGCATGGAAATTATTCTTTGGGCCTTCATGAAGATTTCCTTAAAGTTAGAAATAGATCTAAAATGATGCGGCAACGATTTTTTTTTTATTTTTAAACGTTTTTATATGGAATGACTTATTTGGTTTAAGAATGCTAAAATTTATGCAGAATTTTCTATATGTGATCTCCACACTATAAGTTCCAGATAACCGTTTAAAGAAAATTAGAGATTATTACCCATTTAAATTTTTTTTAGGTGGGCTCTCATAAAGTACGAATATCCAGAGGCTATGAGTCATCAAAATCAGCTTTTGATAGACATATGACGATAATAAAAGAACGTTACGGCAAACAGGTTATAGTTAATTTATTAGGCACTAGTTTAATCGGCAGTAAAGAAAGTGAAGCTGCACTTAGTCAAGATTTTCAGGTGAATTAAATGTGTGCTACTATTTTAGCTCAATCCAATGCGAACTTTATTTTAGAAACATCATAAAGAGTCATGCCATTCTGATATACCACATATAGTATTTGACTATCACCAAGAAGTTAGAGGTGGAAATCAAACAAATTTACAGAAATTAAAAGCAAAAGTCGAGCAGTACCTACAAGAATTTTCGTACTATCACGCAGATGGTAACGCCATTTATAGTCTGCAGACTGGCACAATCCGTACGAATTGTCTGGATTGTTTGGATCGCACTAATTGTGTACAAACATTTTTTGGCTTAGAGGTAAGAAACATTACAGGTGTTATTTTCGTCTTGTCTTGTCTTGTCAGTGCGCAAGACTGATTTGCTTGTCTCGTCAATACAAAAGACTGATTTGCTTCTCGTTCAAAGATTCGGGACAAGACGAGGAAAAGCACTCCTGTGGCCGAGAATCTTTTGTTTCTTTCGAGGGCTCTCGTTTTCTCGACTGTAGTGACAAAAAATTATATGCTTTATATTTTAAAAATGTTTTTATATTTCATTTTTACATCGTTATCTCTTAATAAGCTTCTGTATGCCGGAACTCTTAATGTTATCTGACACAATACTTGCATTGAATGAAAGATATACTAAGTGACATAGGAACCCGAACACCCAGTAAAAATGATTTTATTTCAGTAATATTTAACATAAATATCAGAATGGTCGTTGTAAGCAAATGATTAAAATTTCAATCCAATTTTTTAAAGATTTGTTTAATAATGTGTTGATACGCCATTGTGTCTTACACATTCATTAATGCGTCTAGGCATACTTCTAATTAGGTGATCAATATCCTCCTGGGGTATCTCATTTCAAGCCACCTCAACCTCGTGTCGACGCGCAACCAGTTTAAGGTGGCTGTTGTAAATTGTTTAGTCTTCTACCGATCATGTCCCACACGTGTTCAATGGGGGACAAATCGGGAGATCGTAGTGGCCATGGAAGCAAATAAATTTTGGCATGTTCAAAGTAGTCCAACGTTACTCTTGCCACATGTGGTCGGGCATTATCCTGTTGAAAAGTTGGGTTTGGAGAGTCTTAAGATATAAAATGTGGCTCCACTATTTGTTTAAGGTAACGCTGAGCGGTCACGCTGCCTCTAATGAACACTAAAAGAGACCTAGAGCTCCACGCCGTAATCCCAACAGTACGATTAACATGCCTCTGGACAAAAACCTGGAGGATCACAGCGTTCTTTACGTCGTCTTCTTACTCGTGCCCGACCATCGTGCATGGCTAAACAAAATAGGATTCGTCGCTAAAGACCACGTCGAGCTGTAGGGGATTTGTCTCTCTTCTATAGGTATTTTCACGGCTTTTGCTTACAGGAGTTGGCCAGTATAATTCTGCCTCAGGCAGCTCCCAGAGAGCAACACGTAGTGCATTTTTATGCATCCTTTTACAGTTCAACTGGAGAGGTCTCCGGCTTCGCCATTTCTTCGTTCCTTCATCCTTAGAGTGACCAGACTATGGGACCTGCTACAAGCAGAAATGTTTTTTTCTCCTTCCAGTCTTCAAATATTTAAGTCCTGTGTGAAGAAACTCCCTCTCACCACACTTAAGACACCCACGGTACGTTAGTACTTAGGCCTCAGCCTTCGTGGACTGTCCAAAAATTAAAAAACTTGAATGCGGGTGGGGGGTTCGCACATTTGAAGCCGCTTTTTGTTCCATAGTTTAATTTATCTTTTAGTAATATATATATATATATATATATATATATATATATATATATATATATATATAATATATATATATATTATATATATATATATATATATATATATATATATATATATATATATATATATATATATATATATATATATATATATATATATATATATATATATATATATATATATATATATATTTGTTATGTTTGTTATTATTTTTTTTTTTTAATGACTTTATATACGGGTTTTTTGTTGTCATTTTAAAAGCGAGCAAATCATTCAGAGGTTTGTGTGTTATTCAGAAATAATTTACACTGTTTTACGCTGTTTGTACACACCTAATCCTAAAAAACACCTTCGATGACGTAAAATAGTCTAGTCGAGAAGTGTGTTTCCTGCGAAAAATAGTTAGATGGCTTCAAAAAAATATAAGCGATAGCTCATTCGATGCGGAATGCAATTCTGAGGCGTTTTGAGGATTTTTTCTGCCAATAAAAATTGCAATTTTTATTGACAAAGAACGAAAAAAAAATGAAGTCATTTCGATTTTTAATAATAACTTAAGAGTGCATTTACGCTACACCTTAGGGGTCGGGCGAAAGGACGCGGAGACGGTGGGCGGAGACTAACAAACTCCCACTACCACAATTCGTATAGCCGCATTAAAAATATATTTTATTTAGGTTCTTCCAAATTCGGTGTATCGATGCGATGTTGTTTTCGATTGCAAGCCTACAGGAGATAACGTTTTTCGGTCACTATTTTTCACTTAAATGAAATAAATTATACACCATTTTAGAGGTAAGGAAATAATCTATGCCTCCGCTGTAACGAATTTTTGAAATATAAGTCGAGTTAAGAGAAAATAGTATCTAAACATAACCGATTTTAGGATGACTTTCACTCAAAGAAATATTAAAAACTAAATCCAAATTAAAAAAAAAACTATTACAGCAGAAGCCTAGATTTAAGTGTTGGCTTTCATATAGTTTTTGATAATTATCGATAACTTATACCGTTTTTAAGAAAAACATTGTGCCCCGGACCCCAAAATGGATCGAATTTTCGCGGCGCGAATGGACTCTTAAAAACCATAAGAGATAGCGGATTTGCAAAAAAGATCCTTGAAAAGGAGGAAATTTCCGATAAAAAAGTCCGAACTCCCGGAGTTCTGTCTCCATTATTTATAATTTTAACAACGCTGAAAATGGGCCTCCGCGCGACGTTGTTGGTTGCGCGCTTGGCGTCAAAACCGAGTACGTCACACTAAATATTTTTTTAGGGTATTAAATATTATTTTTTTTTAAATTATGATATATTCAGAACACTTAAAAGATTTATTCTTGTTGAAAATTTAAGTTAAAGTTTGTTTTTCAACAAGTTAGACAATTTCCATTCACAAAATTGTTTAGAACTTTCGTCCTCATTGTACATTAAAAAAAATGCTTAAATAATTGTCGTATAAATTTATCGCTTTGTGAAGCCTTTCATATTTACATACTTAACAAGATAATGCCATAAAAGTTTAAAAAAAGTTAATAACTTGTTTATAACAACTTTGACAAAAAATGAAAAATCAGAGTAATGTTGTCAAAGTTATAAAATTATTATAAACAAAGCATAAAATTTTTTTAAACTTTTATGGTTGATTTTGTTAGGTAGAAGGGCTCCACGATGCGAAAAATTTATACGACAATTATTTATACATTTTTTTTTAATGTACAATAAGGACAAAAGTTCGAAACAGTTTTGTTAAATGACAGTGGTCTAACTCCTTGAAAAACTAACCTTAAGTTACATTTTTAACGGGAATAAATTTTTTGAAGTGTTCAGAATGTACCATAATTTTTAAAAGTTTTTCAATAAATATTTAATACCCTAAAAAAATTACCTAGTGTGAAGTACTCGGTTTTGACGCCGAGCGCGCAACCAAAAATATCGCGCGGAGGCCCATTTTCAGCGTTAAATTAAAATTATAAATAATGGAGATAGAACTCCGGGGGTTGGGACTTTTTCATCGGAAATTTTCTCGTCTTCAAGGACCTTTTTTGCAATTTTCGCTATCTCTTACGGTTTTTGAGTTATCATCAAAAATCGAAATGCCTTTTTTTGTTTATTGTTAATAACAAATGCAATTTTTCTCAGATTTGCATTCCGCGTCGAATGAGCTATCGCTCATATTTTTTGAAGCCTCTCGACTATACTAAAAAAGGTGTATTCTATTTCTGAATAACAAACAGACGTATAGAATGTTTGTTTGTTCTTGGGTATTTTTGCACTGTTTACGTTTGATAATTTAGACTAATTTATTTATTGCTAAATAAATACCATTGGACGTCATTGCAAAAGATACTGCGTATTGTTGCAATATTGATCTTTTAAAAGGTGATAATTTATTAGTAAATAATACTGAGTTTAAATTGATCTTTTAAAGAAAAGGAACTACAGTAACGTGGTAGATGAAGGTGTGATAACTTTTACAAACCAATGCCGACATTTTTTTGTATTTGAAATGCAGTATTGTTTTATTAAGCTTAAATAAACAAATTCGAAATATGGTTTAGCTTCTTGACTAGTCTAGTATGTTGACAAAATTATTCAGATTTTAGGCAAACAGCTGCAGTCAATGCAAATGGTGGATAAGAAAAACACTATATCAAGGTTCGAAGAAGTTTTTAAACAAATGTGGATTAATAACGGTAATGAAATAAGTAAGATTTATGCTGGAACAGGAGCTATTCAAGGTGGTTCTAAGGTATGTGCTGTCGTTATAGAAAATCGTAAAATATTACATTTTCATATTAAATTTAGATAATGGATGGGGCCAGGTCAGCTGCAAGAACTATACAGAATAATTTATTGGATAACTCCAAGCAAGAGGCAATTGATATTTTATTAGTTGGATCAACTTTATCTACAGAATTAGCGGATAGAGCAAGAAATTTGCTTCCATATAATACATTACATGGTGAGTTTTCTTTTAAGGATTATACAGGGTGCGGCAGCATAACTTCCTTTTTCAAAACTTAATAAAACGCATTGTATGAATCAAAGTTTTAATTTGGTTTTTACAATGTTGGTACATACCTAAAGTTTTGTTTTACATAGCTTTGAAGAGCAAATCACGAAGGGTGACGTCCTCTATTCTTGATACATTGAGTAAACCGATTTCTGGCGCTTCCCATGACTCTTTCAAGCATAGCAGGCGTTATGTTAGTAGTTTCTTTCTGGATGTTGTTCTTTAAATCTTCAAGGGTCCTTGGACGGTTCACATAAAAACGGGATTTCAAAAAACCCCATAGAAAAATATCACAAGCGGATAAATCGGGAGATCGTGCCGGCCATTGCAAATCGCCCCTGATCAAACGTGATTTGCTCTTCAAAACAATGTAAAACAAAACTTTAGGTATGTGCCAACATTGTAAAAACCAAATTAAAATTTTCTAATTCATAGAAAGCGTTTTATTTATTATCTTTATAATCTTTTAATTTTATACGTGTATTAACGAGCTATTTTAGTAAAAGACTGAAGTTCGAAGCAACAAAGTTTCAAAGAAAACCTTTTGTTTGTATACCTACTTACGATGAGTTACTGACAAATACTTTAAGTTATGAAAGTCACCAAGGGTACTACTCTAAGTTATCAAGGGCCAATGATAAAATTCTTTGTATATGTTATAGAGGTTTTGAACTTTAAGTAACGAGGTTTCCTGCTTTAAAGTGAAGGAAACACAAAAAAAATTAAGTTGCTGAGGTTTTTATGTTATTGAGGCGTAATTTTTTTTTTCTTTGAGATACCGCCGTTTTGTCAAAAATTATTATTTTGTCTATTCCTTTCATCAAGCACAAGATGATAAATTAACAAACATGTTTGGTTTTTTCATTTTAAATGATTCGTGTTAGAGACAGTGGTGGATGTAGAATTTTCAATTTTTTTTATCTAAAAAGTAAGACATGGGACCCACATCAAATATACAGGGTGTAAAAAGTAAGATGCTCACGATTTTAATGGGCGATAGTGGAGCTCAAAACAAGTCAAAAAGTTCATATGACATATGTGTAAAAACTTAAAAAAATATTTAAACGATATCAAGGTTATAAACTATAGTGGCAATTATTTCTGAAAAGCTTAACAATTGGCAACTTTGGTCTTAATCGCTCATCGGTAGATTTATTTGCTAAAAAAATAAACTAAGTTTTAAATGTTTCAGTCTACAAATAAAAAAATATAATGTTTCCCCCCATTAAAAATTTAAAAAACAATTGGCAACAGCGCTACCCGTAACGTGAAGCCCGTCAAGTCAGTCCTGTATTATTATGCGTATTGGTCGAGGTATTTATGTCCCTTTTTTATTACGTGCGTTGCAGTTTTAATGGGGCTAAATTAATTAGGCAGAGGAAAGTGTTAAAAGTACGAAAAACGGGGAGGACGACATTTTGAGCAACTTTTTAAACGCAAGTAATTTTTTTTTTTATATAAAATTTCCCCTTCAAGCAAAAAAAAAGTGCTTTTTAAAAAAATAATAATTTGTGTTTTTAAAATGAATTTCCTTAATTTTTTTGGGTAAGTACAATTATTTTTTAATTGCAAAAAAAAACCCCAGATAAGGTAGGAAAAAAAAACGCAATTTTACTCATACGTATATAAACATTTTTTTTTAAAATTTAAATACAAAAAACCCCGCAAAAAAAAAACGTTTACGTTCGACTTGATACGATGAAGCGCGGGTGTTCCAAATTTTTTTAATTTTTTAAAGCCATATTTAAAACAACCAATATCGCCCTTAAAATGGGGCCCAACATATTTTTTACATTATACCAGATATATTGGCCTTAAGGGGAAACGGTAAAGAAATTTTTTTTTTAGGTTAAAAAAAAAAGTTGATATTTTTGCGGCGCCCCCAAAAAAAATCAAATTTTTTAAAAAGTGAACCCTCTATATATTTTTTTTTTTTTCTGACAACAAATATTATCGCAATCCGAACTAGTTACAGGAGGGGGTTCCCCATTTTCGAAAAGTCAGGGAATGTCGGAAATTAAAAAGTTCGGAAAGTCAGGGAATGTCGGAAAACTATTAAAAAATTTTGGAAAATTACAGTTTTAGATAAAAAAAAATTCCATTTGAACAAAACGAACCTCGGGTTTTTTTGATAGTTATTTAAAAATTTTTTTTGGACCGCTACAATTTAAAAAATTATAGTTGGGGGGGATTAAAACAAAAAATGTGGGGGAGTTTTTTTTTTTTTCCAAATATAAAGCAAAAACAAAAAAAAACTTTGTGAATATTTTAAAATTGTTTTAAAAAATTTATTGAAAAAAATATTATAAGTTCAAATGTGGCAAAAAAAATCAGTGCAGTATTAAAATTTGTAAGGTCCAACAGTTTGATCACAAAAACGAATTTAGGCTGAATTTATTTTAGTCAGAAACAAGGGACAAAAAGGAAGAAGATGTATTTTCTGTAATAAAAAAAATTCTGATTTTATTCCAGGAAATGCATTTGTTGAAAAAGAGTTCTCAATAATTAATAAAACTTTATTTGTAGAAAATTGATTGCTCAAAGAACAGTTTATAAGCAATTTTAAAATGTGGCGGAGTGTCAAAATTAATAGAACAAAGGGAAAAGTTAAGCTATTGTCGTTGCTCTAATTGAAAATACAAGCAAAAATCTAGAGGAAAAATTTCTCAAAAATTTGGAAAAAAAAAACCCAAAAAAAAAAACTTGAGGCTGAAATAAGGGAACTGGAAAAAAAGAAAAGATAATCAATCTTGATTGTGTTCCAAACTCGCAGAAATTAATGCGAGGGTTGCCTTGTTAAAAATAATACCTTAACCCCTTTAAAAGGTTTTTTTTTTAAATGTGTCCAGTTAATGACATGCAATTTTTAATCTTTTAGTGCTCTGTTATCTAATTGTTTTTTTTTTTTTTTTGAATTTTTTAATTGCCTACGTTTTTTTGGGGAAAGGTTAATGCCGTTTTTTAAATATAACGTTTTTTACTGAAAAATTTAAGAATATTATGTTATTATTTAAATTTAAAGTTTTCAAATGTTTATGTTCTTGTTATTAACCATTACAAGGTTAGTTGTTTGTGAAGTGTGTTAATTTTTAAAGCAGGTAAAAATCTTTAATAAAATGTATTTTTTTAATTTTTCTTTAGAATAAGCATATGATAGGGGTGGGGTTTAAAAAAGGCTGTTTCCGTAAAAATATTTTCGTAAACTAGGGCTGCGAACTGGCCTTTTCACTAAGTAGTTACAATACAATATTAAAAATTTATTCCCACCCCGGCCAAGAATATAAATTTTTTTTCATTACCCCAAAATAGGACAAAAATCAAAGCACTTCCCCAATTAAAAAAACCTTTTTTAAATTTTTTTCAGCATGTGGTTTTAGATTAGTTTTCCTTTTTTTTGTCAATTTTTAGTCAGAGATAATTTCAGAAATATTTAAGACCATCTTTCTTATCGGGCGAGTCTAAAAAGAGAAAAAAACACTATTATAATCAATTTTCTTTTTGGAAACCCTTTTTTTCATAAAAATTTTTTTAAGGAGTCCTGGAAACAGGGAATGTCAGGAAATTGATTTAGAAATTTTAGTGGAAACCTGGACTTTTTTGGAATTGGTTTTTATTAATTTTTTTGATTTTTTTTGCGGCATATTTCGAATTTAGGCAACCAACTTGACAGATGTTTTAATGGTTGGTATTCGAATGACTAGGCTATAAATACTACTACAAGTGTTTATTAACAAAAAATCATTCAATAATAAGGACTATTAATGGATGATTTTGTATACATTAATAATACCTATAAATAATTTTTTTCAGCTCCTCCTCATGTGTTAAGAGAAATGTGCAATAGGTACTTAGAATATACGGAAGCACTGCAAGTAAGAGTAGCTGTAGGGACCTATAACGTAAACGGTGGTAAACATTTTCGTAGTTTAGTTTTTAAAGATATAAAATTGTCGGATTGGCTCCTGGATAACCACAAAAATAACCAAAGTCTAGTCGATACTAGTCATTCCGACGTCAATAGAATGACCCCAGTCGACATTTATGCAATCGGTTTTGAAGAAATCGTCGATTTAAATGCCGCAAATATTGTCAATTCTAGCAGTGAAAATGCGAAAGCCTGGGCAACAGAACTGCAAAAAGTATTGTCCAGAGACTGCCCGTATGTGTTGGTTACATATCAACAGCTGGTTGGTGTTTGTTTGTATGTATTCGTTAGGCCAGAACATGTTCCTTTTATTAAAGATGTTGCTGTTGATTCTGTTAAGACTGGATTGGGAGGCCACACTGGTAAGTAACATAGTCGTTTCTTTTTGTATTAAGAGTCCATTTGCGCCGCGAAAATTGGATCCAATTTGGGGTTTGGAGCATAATGTTTTTCTCAAAAACGGTTTAAGTTATCGATAATTTTCAAAAACTGTATGAAAGCCAACACTTAAATCTAGGCTTCCTGCTGTAATAGTTTTTTTAAATTTGGACTTGGTTTTTAATATTTTGATGAAAGTCACCCTAAAATCGGTTATGTTTGGATACTATTTTCTCTTAACTCGACTCATATTTAAAAAATCCGTTACAGCAGAGGCATAAAAAAAAATTCCTTACCTTTAAAATGGTGTATAATTTATGTCATTTAAGTGAAAAATAGTTACCGAAAAACGTTATCTCCTGTAGGTTTGCAATCGGAAACAACATCGCATCGATACACCGAATTTGGAAGAACCTAAATAAAATATAATATTTTTAATGCGGCTATACGAAAATTGTGGTAGTGGGAGTTTGTTACTCTCCACCCACCGTCTCCGCGTCCTTTCGCCCGACCCCTAAGGTGTAGCGTAAATGCACTCTTAAGTTTTACCGTATTCTACCTGATTTCCGGTGGAAAATTTATGAAATGCTTGGATTGACATCTCTATAAAAGTTAACTATGTCTTTTTTGAACTGTCATAGAAAACGTAAAATATTTTTTAGAGTACAGATTATTATGCCCCAAAAATAATTATTACCATTTAAAAAATGTATACAGGGTGTCCCAAAAAATCCCGCCATTTGGGGGTAGACACTCGACCAAAAATAAGACAAAGATCACTTATGTCAAAATTTCGAAAAATGTCTCCTTATGAAATTATGGCCATCTTGAATAATTAAATGAAGCAGTTATCGAAAGTCAAATCAAATGTTTAAATTTAAATCATTTATTAACTAAACACATAATAAAACAAAAACATTAAAATTCACAAAGGCAAGTGTTCGAAATGCTCACCATTGTGTTCAATGCATGTGTGCAAACGACGAATAGAATTGTTTTCTACACGGCTTATTGTTTCGTTTTTAATTTGTGCTAAAGCTCCGTAAATGTGAACAATAACATCATCTTCAATGTTGGGTAGGACATGGTAAACCGTATTTTTCAGATAACCCCAAAGCCAAAAGTCTATTGAGATCCGGGGACCTAGGACTGACTTTGACATTCGAAATTTACTATTCTGTATTTAAGGATGACTAGATTTAAATTAATAATTCCAAATGAGTGGCCAGGATTGCCCGATTTTAATATTAAAAATGGCTATAATTTCATAGGAAGACATATTTCGAAATTTTGACATAAGTGATTTTCGCCATATTTTTGGTCTTAGAGTCTACCCCTAAATGGTGGGGACTTTTTGGTACACCCTGTATAGAGCAAAATAAATATGAAATTTAGGGATTTAAGATTTAAGCTAGTTTTTTATTAGTTAGATGGTAAAAAATATTCTAAAGCCATGCATGGCGCGGTAATTTGAAATATGTTTAAGTTTTACAGTCTTTGCTTTTTATTCAAAAATTCTAATTTTAAGCATTGATCTTTATCCATACTTCAACCAAAAATTAATTGCCCATTTTAAAAAAATATAGTGGGATTTTTTAAACAGGCTAAGTAAAATTTTACTGGTTTGAAGAACCTAACAGATCAGCTTTATTTCAACATATTATCAGATGCCGATTTTGGATATAATAACATCTAACATATCACTTTCTAATTAAACGAAAGTGGCGTAAATTTTGCTATTTTATATATTTTTCAAGATTTATTATGTCTTATCATTGTTGGTTTTCGAGAAAATGGCGACTAAAAACGACTACACATTTTGAAATTGTATAATAAAACAAAAATATAAAAAATTATATATAATATCCATAATATAATCCATATAAAAAATTATAAGATAACAGAAAATGTTTAGAAAAATATGCCTTTTATGCATTTTTTGGGATTTTTTTGTGAGGACCAATGAGGAGATAGAACTTTGGAGGTTTTTTTATTTATTTATTAGTGTTCCAAGAGTATACATACACATTTTTAGCTAAAAATATTCATTAGAACCAGAGTTATAGCGCTTTGAAGACACCTGCCTCAAAAAAAAAAAAAAAAAAAAAATGGACCGTCACTTCCTCCACGAAATCAGCTGATTGGCTTATCTGAAACTAAAAAAAACGGCGGCTTTTAATCTTTAAGCTTAAATATATGGAATAAACTATTATAAAAAGAAAATTTTAAAAATTGGATTTTTGACAGACTTTGGAACAAAAAATTTCGAATTTCATGTATTTTTTGCCAACTTTTTGTTAAAAAAAAAAAATGAAATATTTTAAATTTTGGGGTAATAATAGATCATTCCGTGCGTCTATATGAGCTGAGTCAACCCTATAAATTTGAAGTAAATCGGTCAAGCCGTTCTCGAGATATGATGGAGGAAAATTTGAAAAACATAATTTTGAGAAAAATGCGTTTAAAGTTTCAAGTATAGATATACTATAAAAATTCTAACTTACTATTAATCTGCGATACCAAGACTAAAATAAATTTCACAACGTAAATATCTACATCAATTTTTTCCTAAACTTGTTTAAACTTGTCTGTACTTGTATAAGCATACATTTGAATAGAAGGGTCTCAAGTATCAAGCTGACAGAACTCTCAGCGCCCAGCTCAGTGCTCCGAACACATGCTTCTTCTAACTGCTGTATTTTTATAATGGATAAATCTTATGTTCAAGAGGGTCACCTTTTGCAGCATTTCTGGTAAGTAGTATTATTATGACCTCAGCAGATAGTCTTCAAGAAGAGTTAAATTAATCGTATTAAATTTTTGACATTTTCAATCGCTATTTTCTCGAAAACCAACGAAGATATGGTTTTTACAGGATTCATATCAGGAATGTCTTCTACAATTCGAATCTTGAAAAATATACAGGATGTTCTGTTTAAAATATCAAAATTCACGCCATTTCCGGTGTAACCAGAAGTGATAGGTAGATGTTATTATATCCAAAACTGGCATCTGATGACACATCATCCCAAAATTTAGGAGCGATATGCTTTCAGTAAAGAAAATAAAAGGCTTGGAAGTCATTTTGTTGTCACCCGGTATATCTAAATCCATGTTTTACGTTCTCTGTTAGGATGGATGGATAATTTATCGTGAAAATTCTATTTTACACGTCAAACTGATGTCAACAACTGGCGTTTCAAAAAATTACCACATAGCTTATCCCTTAAAACTCAGTCGTAAAAAATAAATTATATTGAATTTCAGGAAATAAAGGAGCAGCAGCAATACGTTTAGTATTTCATGCAACTTCCTTATGTTTTGTCTGCGCACATTTTGCTGCTGGCCAATCACAGGTTACTGAACGAAATGCTGATTACAATGAAATTACAAGAAAAATTGCTTTTCCCATGGTAAGAAAACAATATGTTTAGATCTGTGGCTCCACCTATTTTTAATCATAAAAAATCGAAACATTTACTTATTCTAATGTTTTTTTTTTCATTTTGTTCTATTTTACGGCGGATTTATAATAAAAAAATAACAAAAAATCAATTTTTAAAATTATGATATCCCAACTTTTTTTAGAAATTGTGTGTTTTTTCATGCTTTTTATTTATTTTTATTAATTATTTAACAACTTTAAAAAAAAAGGGAAAAAATCTTTATTTATCATTAACTTTATATCATTTTCCCCTTTAAGAAACAAATTTTATTTTTTTAACGTCAACACTCCAATTTTACGTGATACCGGTTATTACAGATCGTATTTTGCTTGGACATTAAAATAAATATGTTCTATATTTAAAATTGGACCTCTCACCGCCAAACGGCTATACTTGGCGTAAGTTTTAACACTTATACCCTGTGGCTTACCCGACTGCTATATACATCTCTCTTGCCTTATATCGTAATAGCGGAGTACTGGGGCCGATGGTCGATAGAAGGACCTATGAATAGAACACCTGGTCTGTGTATTATAAGACGGTTTTGTACTCACCAATATTAAAAACCGTTTTTCTTTTCTAGAGTTAACGAAAAATAATTTTTATTATGTATAAAGTAAAAAACGTATGATTAATTTGCCATTTATTTTTAGGGCAGGTCTCTAAATTCCCATGAATATTTATTTTGGTGTGGTGATTTTAATTATAGAGTAGACCAGGACAAAGATGAAATAAAAGAATTGGTAAAACAAGGCAACTATGCTGCCATACTTGTGAATGATCAACTTAAAGTAAGAGTAAAAAAGTATATCAGTTAATCTTACATATTCCTATATAAATTTTCACAATTCCATAATACAGTAAAACCTGATTAATTGGGATTTCAAGGGACCAATGATTTTGTACCATTTAAAAAGATTTTCATTTATCCAGTTTTCCAATTAGACAGGTTTAAAATACACTGCTCAAAAAAGTTAACAGAACACTTTTTAATAAACTTGAAAAATATTAACTTGTTGTGTTAAGGAAGTAAAAATGATATTTTTATGATCCATATTTGTGCTCGCCACTCAAAGTAAATTTATGATTTCAAACCCAGTACAAAAAATAAAGGATCGTGATAATATCCACATATAGATTTTATACTTCAGTAGGCTTCGACAGTTCTACTAGGCAACGGTATGACAGTTTGATATTGTTGAATTCATTGCCTGTCAAAATGAGAGATCTTAGCGAGATAGAAGTAGCTCGTATTGTAGCGTTAATTGAAAATGGTGTTAAAAAACCAAAAAAGTCGCAAGAGAATTTCAACCCGCGTCCTTCAGTCATCAAGCGTTTTATGATCGCTATAGGGCGACTGGAGAATACAAACGATTAGCCGGACAAGGTCGGAAGCGGAAAACCACACATGCAGACCGTTATTTAGTATTGTCTGCTTTACGTAGACGAACATCTCTTGCAAAAGACCTCCAAAATGGACTTAGGGCGGCTCATCAGGTAACCATTTCTGACCAGACAGTTAGAAACAGATTACGAGAGGCTGTTTTAAAAAAATAAAGGGGAGACCGGTACAAACCTGTTTAACTGAAGCTCATAAAACTAATCGATTAAACTTTGCTGCGATATTTGCAATGGCAGCTTGACATTGGAGACCTGTATTTTTTACAGATGAATCAAGATTCCGTCAACCCCGTTGTGACGGTCGGGTACGAGTGTACAGACGTCCCAATGAACGTTACCTACTGCCACTGTGCAAGAAGTATCCAGATTTGCAGATGGTTCGTAATGGTGGGTGGAATAATTTTGGGAAAAAAAACGGACCTTGTAGTGATACCGGAAACCCTAACAGCTGCAAGATATGTTGATATGATTCTTTCAGATCATGTCGTTCCTGCTGCATAGGTATTGGTCCGAATTTCTCTTCATGCAAGATAATGCTAGGCCGCATACTGCTGCCATTACTATAACTGCTTGAGCATGAAATTCGAAGAATAATTTGGCTAGCTTTAAAGCCCTGACCTCAATCCTATTGAACATCTATGGGACATGCTGGAAAACCCCCAAAACCAAAAACTTTCAACAATTAGAGAAGCCCTAGTTGAAGAATGGGACAGTATACCACAGGAAGATATTCGTCGGCTTGTTTGAAGTATGCCAAGGAGATGCCAAGAAGTAATTGGGTGCTGGGGGAAATACGCGATACTAAAAACCATAAAAACAAAAAGCGCCACATAACCATAAAAAACTGTAGGTTTTTCACTTTGCTTTTTGTACCTTTTTTAATTTGTAAGTTTTTTCTTAGAATAAAGGATTAACCCATGACACATTCTTTGATTTATTGTGAAAAAAATGTGTGTCTCTTGAAATATGTAAGCTTGATCTGACTGTAATTAACCACTAAAAGTTACAAATGGACTAGAGGTGTTCCTTTAAATTTTTTTTGAAAAAGTGTAGTTGTAGTCTTATTTACAGAGGCCCCCGCTTATAGAGGCCCATTTTCCCTTTATTAAATTTAAATAAAAAAATTTTATAAAAAAAATTCTATAAATATACTGCGCAAAAATTGATAAAATGTTTCACTTATACAAGGGATTGAACTACAGAGTCCCATTTAAGGTTAACATCGAAAAAGTCCTATAAATCAAATCTTATTTAACCAGGTTCGAAAGGTCCCATTAACAGAGGTAATTCGATAAAGAAGTGCTGGGACCTCATTGTAATTCTCAATAATAGAGGTTTCTCACTTATCCAGGTCCCACTTAACCAGGTTTCACTGTACTTGTAAATTTAATATAACAATTCATTGATTTTTTCTTTTTATGGACTACGAGGTGTTTTTCTACTACTTATATTTTTTTTCTGTAGAAACAACAAGAAGAAGGAAACGTGTTCAAAAATTTCATTGAAGGAGAAATAACTTTTCCGCCAACTTACAAGTATGATCTCTTTAGTGACGATTACGACACTAGTGAAAAGTGTAGAGCACCAGCTTGGACTGATAGAGTGTTGTGGAAAAGAAGAAAACACTCGCCCGAAATGAGTGGCATGGCAGATAACTGGTCGCCTGGCAACTTAATTCATTATGGAAGAGCTGAGTTAAAACAAAGTGATCATAGACCTGTTATTGCCATTGTTGATATTGAATGTAGAACTTTAAATATTGAAAAAAGGCAACAAGTATTTTACGAGGTTATAAAGGATATGGGACCTCCCGATGCTACAATCATTGTCCACTGTGAAGGTAAAAGGTTTTTTGAGTTTTATTGAAAATATAGAAAAAAATTTGTCTTTTTGACTTTACGATATTTGTTCATACAATACTCCTTAAAAAAAAATAAGCGATTACATAAAAGGTACATACCTAAAGACACGTTCAGTTAAAATTTGCAGTGACAGAACATAAAAAAAAACAATGAAATTATTTTGTTTTTGATTAAGTGATTTAAGGGAGGGGGGTAACGTTTTTAAACTTTTTTTTTGCTTTTTTTTAAATTTTATTTTTGAATAGAATTTTTAAAATTTGAGAGGAAATTTGGGGCAAAAAACTAAGATACAGCTAAGTAAGGTAAGCCAAAAAACTCGCTTATGAAGTTTTACTTTTAAAATTTTTTGAGGAGGGTTCATGCAAAAGCAGACATGTCCATTTTTTACTCAAGTCGTTTTTTTTTCGGATTTATACTCCTTGGTATGGTTTCTACGGTTTGCCGTAGTCAGATTCCCGCAAAACAAGACACGTCCCACATTATTTGCTATTCAAATCTATCGAGTCCGATCAAAACAAGACATATCCAAATAAAAAGTAAAACTAACCAAAACCAGACAAATCCCACTAATTTTGTTCTTTGGGATAACAGTTTTATTCCACAATCAGACATATCCCCACGCAATTTTAATCGGTTTATGTTCTCTGTTTTACCGACTAAAATCAAATCAAGAATAAAACGTGTTCAATCGGTGATTAGTAACAACCGTAGCAGGTGTTTGTGTCAATTTTTTAGTTTTTTCTGTGGCCTAATAATGGAAACTGCAGTTGGTACTATCAACGTAGGCAGCAGAAAGAAAAATCGAAAGTTATTAAGACGAGAACAGGAAAAAAAGGAAAGGTAAGAGTGTGTTTAGAGGTTATGTGTGTTTTATGCTATTTAAAAATAATATTGTAGGTATTCTAATGCTGATCCAAATCTAAGGCGTTTTGTACGGCCTTGCAACCACAACACAAATGCTTACATGTGTAGTTTAGCAAAAGCTACCGACATAAAAAGAGCAAGGGACAACTTTTATCAGGAGCCTTCAAAAATAGTCCAAGATCAAAAGTTGTGCCATTTAATATCAGTTTTAGAGCCAAAGAGACGTCGACCTAAGGAAGGAATATTACCAGAAAAAAGGAAATCCAAATCAGTTCGCGTTGTGTACTATTTTCGTCTATACAGGGGGAATAAAACTAAAACCGTGACAGTTTGCAGAAACTTTTTTTTGTCTGTGTTTGATATTACAAAAAATCGCTTAACTACTATCCACAAGATTATAAGAGAAGGTAACATTCCAAAGGAAAAACGCGGTGGTAATCGTTACGGAAATAAAAACACTGAAAAAAAGCGAAGGATTCGAGAGTTTTTACAGACAATTCCGGCAACTGAGAGTCATTATAACAGAAACAAATCTTGCCGTGTTTACGTATCGTGTGATCTCAATATTAACAAACTGTTTAAATTGTATAATGCAAAACATCCGAATTTTACAGCTTCCAAATCCATGTTTAAGAGACTTTTTTACGGGGAGTTTAACATAGGATTCTCTTCGCCAGCTTCAGATGTATGCGGGACGTGTCTCAATTTAAAAAATGCTATAAAAGAGGGAGGCGATAATAAAGGCTATCTAATAACAGAATTAAGAATCCACAAGATTCGAGCTAACACTTTCTATAAATTGCTAAAAGAAAAGCCTGAAAATAGTTTTTCTTTCTGCTTTGATATGCAGCAGGTGCATCCCCTACCCAAGACGCCTATCCAGGATGCATTTTATTTGAGGCAAATCAGTTTTTACACCCTCTGTTGCGTTGATGTTGATTCAAAAGAACCCTTTTTTTACACCTGGTCGGAAAACCAAGCAAGCCGCGGTTCAACAGAAGTTGGATCAGCCCTAATAGCTCATCTTAGGTCGCTTGATTTAACTGCTGATATAAAATTGCTTAGACTCTTTTGTGACGGCTGTGGGGGTCAAAACAAAAATAGCCACATAATGCATATTTTGGCATATTGGTTAAAAACTGAAGCCCCACCAAACGTCGAAGAAATTGTAGTCCATTTTCCAGTTAGAGGTCACTCATACCTACCAGCAGATCGTGTTTTCGGTCGTGCTGAAAAATTACTTAAAAAGCACGTGATAATTCACAATCCTAATGAATATAATGGTTTTTATTCCCAAGTTGGCACAGTTCGAGAGTTGGGCAAAAATTGGAATCTTTACAATATCAAAGAACTTTCAGAAACCTATACTAAAGTCACCGGAATTAAGGATCTAAAGAAAATTTTTATAAAAAAATTCGTATCTGGGAAAACTTCGACAATAAAATATAGAGGCTGTCAATATTATCGCTTTGAAAATATTGCCGAACAAAAATATTTACCTTTTTTAAAAAGAGGACGTAAGGAATCTAACGAATTACAGATGCTGCCACTTGAAAACCCAATTCCTACAGAAAAAAAGAAAAATGTTCTTACACTCTTGGAAAAACAATTTAACAACGAAAATATTCAATGGGAAAATCTTTCATCCTCGACTTTAAGATCAGGTATTTTTTTGTTAGGGTAATATAGCAAAATTCACAGAAACATCACTTTTTTAGATTCAAGATTGCAGTTACGCCCTCTAGCCATTGACACTTTTAGTATAAATATTTTTTCCCCAACGCTGTGCGATAAACATTTTCTGAGATACACCCGGTACATAACTTACGTGGTAACGTTGGAGAATTTTTTTTGTTAATATTTTTTATTTTACAGTAGCAAATTAACCGATTTTATTGGCAAAAATTACGTTTTCCACTTCAAAGTGTTCCCAAAAAGTGAAAAATTGAAATTTCGAAAAACCCTCCCAGGGTTACCTGGGGAAAGAAATTATCTAACGAAAAAACTTTGGTTTTTTGATTTCAAATGATCCAGCACCTAGTAGCACCTAAGGGCACCGCAAAATTTTTTCCGAGACGCTTCCAAATAATAGCTGCCATTGCCGTATTTTTTAATATTTCTGAAAATTTTACTTAATATACTTCGAATTTTATACTTTAATGTAGCATTAGTTTTGATAAATAGATTTTAACTGTGTCGTTTAAAAAAATTCGCAAAAATGTGCCTATTTTGCACGAATTAATGTTAATTTGAGCATGGAATACTTCAAAATTTAAGTATGATTTATAAAATTCTGAGTAACTTATTTCACATCAAATTATAATTAAAAACCGACTCCAAAAATTACGATTTTAATTTTAATTAATATAGATATAAAAAGGAAATAGATCGCAAAGTACGGCGCCTGAATCTCCGCAACCGGCTACATACGCTCAAGCGTACGATGGCAATTTCTGCACAACATGGCGGACGCCAAAAGACACCTACATCTCGTGTTCATATTAGGATTTGTTACTTAACGTCTGCTGTACTTTGGTATATTTGAAATTTTTAGTTTCATCGTTTGTCACTCGATTTGTTCGATTAAAAAAATCAGAGACCTTATAAAACGTTTTCTAAACATTACTATTTTACGATTTTAATTCCAATTACCTAGGGGTTCTGTAAAGGCTTATATGTTTAGAATTTTACCAATTATGCTTAGTTAAATTTTTAAAGTAATCCATGGAGAATTACTTAAGCTACTCGATAAAAAATGCCTTTTTTTTTTTTATTTCTGCCATTGAAAATTTTAATTGAAAATGTCTTATATATGTTTTATTAAATAAGAATGGTTCGAACCATCGGTTAGGTAAAAATGGGGATGAGCTGCAAGCCTACATCTGTTTAGGTATTTAACAAACATTATATTTTAAGATACCCCTGACCAAGAAGACTGCACTGTTTTTGATGACAACATGGTGATGATTCTTTTAGAAGAGTTTGCACAGTTTGGTGAAACTATTTTAGTTAGATTTGTTGCCGACACTATGTGGATAACATTTAGAGAGGGACAGTCAGTTTTAGAAGCAATGAAGAAAACTAATGGAAAAATGACGGTAATGCCTATCTTTTAGTTCTCGTTATAGTTTTCTGAAAATACAATACGAAACCTCAAAGTCAAATTATCTTAAAACACTAATATTTTTAAGTAATTGGCAAAAATGTATCTTTGTATTTTGGATGTTGTTAATATTTTCTGATTATCTTTCTTTTAGATTCAAGACTATAACCTAACTTTATCATTAAAGAGCCCAGATTGGGTTGAACAAACTAAGGATGAGATCGGGTTATGCTCTAGCAACACAGTCCCTCTTTATTCTGCACCAAGTCAGTCGGATTACAATTGTAAGTTTAGATTATGTATGGCGGTTATTTTCCGTTTTATTTAATTTGGCATATTTTCACTAATAAAATTGTACCTGCAACGAAATAGCAACCAACACTAGTCAAATGTATTTATTTAGGTTTGGGCATTCCTGAAGTGCAGCAAAAGGCAGTTCCACCTGCTAGACCATCTCCACCGAGTCGACCGCCACCGCCATCAGTAAAGACAACACCAACATCTTCGCCTATGAAAAAACCTTCACCAAGGGCTGGTGTAATCAGCATGCCCGTCAAACCAGCTCCACCTCCGCCAACTCCACTTACACCCTCTCCTATATCTAGTTCTCCCAGTATTCCCTCTGGTCCCCCAGTTATGCCTTCCGGGCCTCCTGCTATGCCTGCTGGTCCTCCCGCAGTACCTTCAGGTCCTACGAATATCTCTTCAACGTCTCCACCAAGTATGCCACCACCTGAACTGCCTTCAATGCCTTCCCAAGATCAAGATGCTGGTATTTATGAGGAGATTAGCGATGATGTTAATATTTCCATTCCAGAACCACAAGGTAGGTGCTTGACAATATACAGGGTGGCTAAACGATAACGAGCGAAGGTCGTTTCTGAGTACTTTTCGTTTTTTTTTGACAGAAACGCTTGGACCCATTTACCTTTTTTTTTGAGGGGAAACTTTTTAAGCAAATCCTACTAGTTCGAGAGCTAGTGATCAATTTTGAGTAGGTCCTTAAGGCACTTTGAAAATTTGTGTAATTGGGCTGAAGGGAGACGGTCCCGTATCAACCCTTGAATCTTTTAATTCAGGGGTTGGTAGGGGCCACTACCCTTCAGCCAGACCTTGATTTTTATGTTTAGGGGTCCTTCAAGGACAATTACATACATTTTCAAAGTGCGTCAAGAACCTACTCAAAATTGTTCACCAGCTCCAGAGCTGTCAAAACTTGAAGTACTTCAAGTAAAATTTTACTTGAAGTACTTTTTTGTACTTCAAGTATTTTACTTCAAGTACTTTTTATTAGGAGGTACTTGTACTTGTACTTGATTAGTTTTTATGAAGATACTTGGATTTTTACTTGATTTGACCAAGTAAATTACTTGAAGTATTCATTTAAGTACTTGAAGTATTACGATGTACTTGAAGTAAAAAGAAGTACTTCAAGTAAAAAAAGTACTTTAAGTAAAGAAAGTACTTCAAGTAAATAAAAAGTACTTAAAGTAAAAATTCAACCAAGTACTCGAATTTACACGCCTTAGATAATCGTACAAACAAGTTAAAACAAGAATACGCGCAACCGCTGCTGTTTCTATTGTATTGCATTACAGCGCTCATTTGAATTGGATCCAACAGCAATACAAGTTTAACTATTACTGATAATTCGACTTTTTGTTCTTTTTTCGAAAGCAATCCTTATAAAAATCCTTTATTTTGATACCCAATTTGTTATATTTAATAATGATTACTAACAGCCATTTTTCATGACAATTTCATTATCGAACGATTCAGGATACGAAACAGTTTCCAAATCACTCCTGAAAATGTCAAAAACGCGACAGTTTAAGAATATTCTATTGGTGGGATTCGACGTTTGATGGAGCGATTCCCCAACTATTTTGTATTGTGAATGCGTTCATTATTACCTTTATTTGAACGAAACATACAGGGGTTGTATTTTAATAGGCGACTTAAACAAAATTTCCACTAATAAAATGAAAACGATATCAAAATTGAAGTTAGGTTGTTCTGACTTGATTGTGTTGATGGGAAATTAAAATATTATCCAAGAATAGGTTTTGGGTGCCAATCTGCTGTAGGCACCCATATGAAAACACTCGCTTTTGACAGATGTATCGGATGCCAACGGGTGCCAACGCCAACCCATTGGCAACCACAGCGAAAAACCCATTTTGGAAAAAAAACAATATTTCCTATAATAGTTTAAGGCCCAAGCGCTCTCCCGAGTACGGCATTGTAGGCCTGTTGCCATAAATTTACATACGAAATTTTACATTATTTCGGACATCGGATGCATAAGATCTCGACTTAAAACGGGACACTTAGCAACCCTACTTGTTTTCCTAACTATAGTTTTTAACGACTGGCCTACTTGCCAATGACGTAGCGCTCCGTCCTTAAAGCTTTTAAGAATTGTTGAAAAACCCCGTTTTGAGGAATAAACCCCTAACTTCCTTTCAAAAAATACTACTCAAGTATAATTTGTTTTACTTGAAGTACTTTAATTACTTCAAGTACTTTTATGTACTTCAAGTACTTTGGTTTACTTCAAGTACTTTGGTGTACTTCAAGTACTTTGTTTTACTTCAAGTACTTTGTTTTACTTCCAGTACATCGTTTTACTTTAAGTACTTTGGTTTACTTTAAGTATTTGGATTTACTTCAAGTAAAATACTTGGGTAGTATTCCAAGTACTTTTTCAATTTACTTGAAAATGCAAGTACATTTTAATGAATACTTGGTAATTGTTCTTGAAGTAATTTTTAAAAAATTAAAAACTTGGTACTTGTACTTGAAGTACTATTTAAGAGTACTTTGACAGCTCTGACCAGCTCTCCTACTATTTCTACTATTTTAATTAAAGCTAAAGAAGAATCCTTATACATTTTTAACTATTTGAAAATTGTTCATTTTTAACATAGGTTGTTAAAATTTACTAAATATATTAACTTGGTTCTTTACTTTGGTTGATGAGAAGAGTTCGCTACCACTTTCGATGTAAATATGGCATTTAAGGGCAGGATATTGTCATTGTAAATTTTTTATAGGTCCCCCTCCACCGCCTCCACGTCTGGAACCAGCACTACCCCTTACACCGGCAAGGCCTCCACCAGTACCAGCAAGGTCAGCTCCTCCTCCTCCGCTACCAGCGAGGCCGCGGCAATAGTTCCTTGATAGCTTCTACCATTATCTGAATCTACCCTATCATATTTATATCAAAAAATTTCTGTATAGATCATTTCTTATTATATTGGCGAGCCTCTTTCTGTATGAAATTTGGAGACAAGCTGTTGAAATGACTGTTAAAGGACCTACAAGACCTTGGTACGCCAAGAAAAAGTAGGTTAAAGCTTTTACAGTACCTGCAACCTCTAATCCGGATAGTTAAGTGCAAGAGATGTGTCCGGATTACTGAAAAGTGCATAAGTACTTTACATACATACACAACATGTGGCGTATATGTATGTATGTGTGTATTATATTTATATCTAATTCGGATTATTGAAGTGCGTCTGGATTACTGGGTGCCCGGATTAGCATTTGTTCGGATTAAAGAGGTTGTACTGCAGTTTTCCAGAAAGATCTTTCTTTTTAGTTAACGCAGTAGACTACCACTGGTGTACTATTGAAAATAAATATTAAAAATCAATGCGTAAAAAATCGGTAAAGTTGTTGTAAAGCAAATAGTCATTGGCAATTTAGGAAAAAAAGAATACAATACAACACTTTGTTAGTCTTTGTGTATACAGAAAATACTGCTTTATAGTTTGACTTGATGCCCAAAAAATGTCAAACCTATTTATATTAATTTTGTTAATCATTTTTACACATTTTTAAAGGGGTTTACGGCTGTCTACAAATTTTAAACAACTATTTAAGAAACATGGTGATTTGGTTAAATAAGTTTTATATTTAAGTTACAGTTGCACAAGGCTGATTACAGTATAGAGGTTTTATTTCTTAGGAATAATTAAAACTATTAAATTTAAATCTACTTGAAACTTTTAATCTTAATTTTCCCTGAAGTATATTAATCTTGATGGCAGACAAGGTGTAACAGGTTTGACTATAATTTATAAAAAGTACGGAATGTTTTAAACAAAAAAGTCCTAAACAGTTTTTATCAAAAAGTTTGCAGCATGAAGAAAATTATTTTGGTGAATAACTGGAAAACTTGTTCTCGGCACCTGGTTTTCCTTGTTTTAATACCAAAGATTGACTTGTTCGTATTTTGTATGTATAAAAGATGATCAATGATCAATACTCACTTGTTTTGGCGGTATACAATTTTTTGTATTATTATAATTATAGTGAAACCCCTTATACCCTGTATATAGATGCAGATTTTAGGGTGGATGGGATAGATACGCCAAATAGAGCTTTACTTTTAGTGCTAAGGTGGAGTTACATTGCGTAAAACTTTCTCGCGGATAATTTGAAAAAAAAGGGGAATTAAAAAGAAAGTTTTTTTAAAAAAGGGGAAAAAAAGGGGTTAAAAAAAAATTTTTAAAAAACCCCTTTTTTGGGGGTTTTTTTTCCCCAAAAAAAAATTTGGGTTTTTGTTTGTTTCCCCTTTTAAAAGGGGGGAACCCCCAAAATTTTTTTTGGAAAAAGGGGTTTTTTTTTGATAAAGGTTTTTTTTTTTTATACTTTTTTACCCCTTTTGCAAAATTTTTTTACCCCTTTTTTTATATTTTTTATTTTAAAACTTTGGGGGAAACCCTTTAAGATTGGAAAAAAAAAGGGGGGGGAAGGAAAAATTTTTTTAGGGGAAAAAAAGGGGTTTAAAAAAAATTTCCCATTTTAAAAGGGTTTTTAAAATTGGGTGTCCCCTTAGAGACAATTTTAACAAAAATGAAAGACTAAAAAAACAAATTTTTTTGGGGCCCCCCTTTTATTGAAAAATTTATAAATGAATTGTTTTTTGTAAACTTGGGTCCATTTTTTTTAGGGAATTAAAAAGTTAATTTTTTTTTTAAAAACTTGATGTAATATACTATTTCTTTAATATAGTTTTTTTATTAGGGAATTTAAATTTCCCCCAGTTAATTTAAAAATTTGGGGGTTTTCCCCCCCTTTACTAATTTTTCGTGTTATGGTATAATTGCAACTCTAGAACTACAAACCCATTTTTTTACCTGTAAACTTTACACCGGGGTAAATATTTACCCCACGGGATTTTTGCTCTTAAAATCGCTCTAAAAGCAGTTATCTGATTTATAAGTAGGGGGAATTTTTTTTTTTTTTTTTTGGGGGTTTTGGGTCTTTGGGGGGGGTCACTTTTCTGCGGACAATTTTTTACAAGGGCGAAAAAAAATTCGGGGGTTAGATTTTTTTAAATAATTTTGTATTTTTACTAATAACAAAGTTACCAATGGTGAACACCTAATCTGAATAACCCTGTATATTCTGTAGATACACAGCAAAGGAAATATGCTAACTCTGTGCCTGTTCATAACCTTAAAATTGAGGCTAAAGAAAAAAGTTACAAAACTGGTCGCCTGTGGTAATAATCTGTTATGTGCCCTTTTAGTTTGTTTTTTATTAAATTTATTATAAAATTGCTAATTTTAGTGTTTTTTTTCCCCTTTAAAATAAACAACCCACAGGGGCAAATTTTTTATCTCACGGCATCTAATGGGTATGTCTATCCGGGAATTTCTATACTTTTTTAAAAGGGGGAAAAAAACCCCAAAAAATTTTTGGGATTTTTTAAAAAAACCCCGGGGAACAAATTTTGTTTTATTTAAAAAAAAAATAACGGATTAAAAATGGTAGAAAATTGAACTTTTTAAAAAAAAACTAGACAGGTTTTAAAAGAAAAGAAAACAGGGCTATTATAAAAAATTTTTTTTTTTTTTAAAAAAAAACGGGGAACCCCCAAAAATTTTTTTTTTAAGGGAGAAACTCAATAATTTTTCGTTATCTTTTTTAAAACCCTTAGGGGGGGTTTTTAAACCCTTAAATCTTAATAGGGTGGGAAGGGGTTTTTCGCCCCTTTTTTTTTTTTTTTTTTAAAAATTTTTTTAAAAAATTTTTTTTTTTTTAAATTTTTTAAAAATTTTTTTTAAAAAAAAATTTTCCCCCCTTTTTTAAATTTTTTTTTTTTTAAAAAATTAAAAATTTTTAAAAAATTTAAAAAATTTTTTAAAAATTTTATAAAAAAAAATATATATATATATATATATATATATATATATATATATATTTAATATATATATATATATATATATATATATAAAAATTTTAATTTTTTTTAAAAAAAAATTTTTTAAAAGGTTTTTAAAAAATTAAAAAATTTTTCCCCCCCTTTTTTTAAAAAAAGGGTTTTTTTAAAAAAAAATTTTTTTTAAAAAATTTTTTTTTTTTTTTTTTTTTTTAAAAAATTTTTTTTTAAAAATTTTTTTTTTTTTTTTTTTTTAAAAATTTTTTTTTTTTAAAAAAAAAAACCCCAAAAAAAATTTTAAAAAAATTTTTTTTTTTTTTAAAAAAAATTTTTTTTTTTTTAAAATTTTTTTTCCTTTTTATGTAAAAAAAAAAATAAATTTTAAAAAAAAATTTTAAAAAAAAAAGGGTTTTAAAAAAAAGGGGAATTTTTTTAAAAAAAAATTTTTTTTTTTCTTATTTTTTTTTTTTTGGTTAAATTTTTTTAAAAAAAAAAAAAAAAAAATTTTTTTTTTTTTTAAAAAAAAAAAAAAAAAAAATTTTTCCAAAAATTTTTTTCCCCCTTTTTAAAAAATTTTTTTTTTTAAAGGGTTTTGGGAAAAAATTTTTTTTTTTAAAAACCCCCTCCAATTTTTTTTTTTTTTTTAAAATTTTTTTTTTTAAAAATTTTTTTTAAATTTTTTTTTTTTTTAAAAATTTTTTTTTTAAAAATTTAATTTTTTTTTAAATTTTTAATTTTAAAAATTTTTTTAAAATTTTTAAAATTTAAACCCCTTTTTAAAAATTAAAAATTTAAATTTCCAAAGGAAATGGGAAAAACCCCAAAAAAAGGGGTTTTAAAATTTTTAAAAAAAAAAATTTTTTTAAAAAAAGGTATTTTAAAAAAATTTTTTCCCCCTTTTTTTAAAAATTTAAAAAAATTTTTTTTTTAAAATTTTTTTAAAAAAAATTTTTTTTTAAAAAATTTTTTTTTTAAAAAAAAAAAAAAAAATTTTTTTAAAATATAAAAATAATTTTTAAATTTTTAAACATATTTTAAAAAAAATTTTAAAAAATTTTTTTAAAAAAAATTTTTTTTTAAATTTTTTTTTAAAAAAAAATTTTTTTTCCTTTTTCCTTTTTTTTTAATTTTTTTTTTTTAAAAAATTTTTTTTTTTTTTAAAAAAAAAAAAATTTTTTAAATTTTTTTTTTTTGAAAAATTTGTTTATTTAAAAATTTTTTTTTTGTTCTTTTTAAAAGGGGAAAATTTTTTCCCCCCAAAAACCCTTTTTTTTAAAAAAAAAAAAAAATTTTTAAAAAGGAAAAAATTTTGGGGTTTTTGGGGCGTTTGGGAAAACCCAAAAAAAAAAAAAAATAAAAATTTTTTTTAAAAAAATTTTTTTTTTTAAAAAATTTTTTAAAAATTTTTAAAAAAAACCCCCTTTGGGAAAAACCCCAAAAAAAAAAAATTTGGGGGGGGGGAAAAAAAAAAAAAAAAATTTTTTTTGGGAATTTTAAAAACCCCCCAAAAATTTTTAAACTTTTTTTTGGGGGTTTTTTAAAAATTTAATTTTTAAAAAAAAGGGGGGGGGAAAAAAAAAATTTTTTAAAAATTTTTTTAAAAAATTTTTAAAAACAATGTTATATCCCCCTTTTCATATTTGGGAAATTTAAAAAAAAAAACCCCCAAAAAAAGGCCCAAAAAACCCCAAATTTTAAAATCTTTTTTTAAAAACCCAATATATTAGAAAAAAAATAAATAGGCATAAAACGAAAAACCCCCTTTTTAAAAGGGACAATTTTTTTCCTAGGGGGTTTTTTTGGGGGTTTAAAAAATTTAAAATTTTTAAAAATTTTTTTAAAACCCAATGACATACTGAAAGGGTTTTTTTTCAAAAATTTTTAAACCCTTTTTAAGATATTAGACAACATTAGATAATTCCCAAACCCAAAACTGTAATAACCCCTTAAAAAATTTTCAAGTTGGCTTTGAAAACAAAGTATGTGAAATGTCAAAAACCCAAAAATTTTTTTTTTCAAAATTTAATTTTTTTTTTCCCCAAAAAATCGGCCTGGAAAAAAAATCGTGCCCTTTAAAATGCGTTACGTCTCTATGTAGTATTTATTTTTTTTAAAATTTTCCCTTTTTAAAAAGATAAAAAATTTCGGTTTTTCCCCCCTTTTGTTAGGATTTTTTTTCTTTTAAATATGTGGTATATATCATTTATTTAAATTTTAAAAAAAATTGTAAAAAAATTAGTTTTTACCTTAAAGCCCTCTAGCGGCGTTTGTGGGATAGTTAGCAATGTTTATACACCTGAAAATAATGTTTAAAAAAGCACTTCTAAACGGAAAATTTCAATTGGTTAAAGCAAACCGGGTTATTAGCACTTTTCTAAATTAAACTTTAACCTTCCCCCCACTTTAATTTAGAACTGACAAAATTTTACCGGGCTTTTTGTTTAAAAATATTAAAGATAAAAATATAAATTTTTGATAACTTTTTTTTTTTTTGAGAAATTGATTTTTTTTTACTTTTACGCCCCCTCGGGCCCCCCCACAGACTTAAAAAAAATTAAATTTTTTTTTTGACCTTTTTTTCAAAAATTTTTTTTCCCCAAAGTTATACTATTGTAGTTTCTGAATATACCGCTATTTTAGGGGAACCCCCGGGACAAATCGTATACCCTTCAAAAAGTCACTACTACTACCAGAAAATAAAAGCAGTAGCAGTAGTTGGGGGCTAGTTTTGTTAAGCTAAATCTCTTGCATATCTCTTCCTTCCAAGGTATGTCAGTATGTCGACTTGAAGATTAAAGCTTTTAAGTCATTCCTTTAATCTCTAATTGCGAAGCCAGTCTTTTTTAAAATTTTTTTCAAAATTTAAAAAATTTTTTTTAAAGGCCCCCCAAAAAATGTTTTTCCCTGCCTTTTTAAATTTTTTCCAACCCCTTTCCCCCCGTTGTTTAAAAGTTCAAAAAAAATTTTTTTTTTTTTTTAAATACTTGACGGGTTTTAAGAGGAAGGGAAGCGGCTTAAAAATTTCTTGTCTTCCTCAAATAATCGCGGTGCTGAAAAAAATTTTTTTCGGGTTTTTTTAAAAAATTTTCGACTTTTGTCCAGCATGTTTTCTCTTAAAATTAATGGACGTAGTATAGAAAAAATAAACCCCATAATTGACCCAAATAGTTCACTTTTTATATAAAAATAATTTGGGGTTTTGATTTTTGAAAAATGGCGTTATTAGATCAGTAAATGGGGGTGTCTACTCTAAATAAAAATGTAATATTGAATTTTTAGTTCAACCTTCCTTTTATCATCTGTACATTTTTTTGTTATTTTTATTTTTTTGTGAATAATGATTTTTTTTAAACAAAAATTCTATCTGAAGATGACTTTAGATTAAAAGGAGAGTGGCATTTTTTTTCACTTCACATGGTAAGAGCCCTTGGGATGGTGCAGGAGGTACAGTTAAAAGGACTGCACAAAAAGCAAGCTTACAACGAACTGCAGATCATTATATATTTACTTCAAAAGCAATTCTCGATTATTGTTCTAATCAAATTTCTTGGATTTTTTTTTTGTATCGAGCGTGGAGGGCTGCTAAAACATATTTATCAGAGAGATTTATTAATATTAATACCATGAAAAAAACGAGAACGTATCATAATTTTGTTTCTCTCGCTCATAATCAATTGGAAGCCCGAAGATATTCAGCCTCTGATAAATTCGAAATTGTTAAGATCACAAATTCCATGAAAATTTTTTTAAAAATTTATAAAAAACTTTTTCTGTTTATTTTTAAAATTTTATTAAATTAAAATTTTTCTAGCTAAAGTTTTTCTGCACTTTAATTTTTTTACCCTGTTTAACTTGATAAAAAAAATATAATAAAATGCCTAAATGAAATGTAAGGGAGTGAATTTTTGTTTTTAAAAATAGATTAGTTTGAAAAAATTTATTAAAATTAAAAAACTAAGTTTAAAAAAAACCTAAATAAAAAAAAAAAAAAAACAAACTATACAAATTAAAAATTAAAATAAAAACAAAATTTGCGAGTATTAACAAATTATATACATTTATAAAATTTAAAAAGTTTCAGTTTCCAACTTTTTAAACGATTAAAAACACATACCGAACGATCAGCTATGCGCATATTAAAATGCGTCCAATTTACACTTTATCGGTTTTTATTATGGAACAACTAACGCCATTTTTCAAAATCCCAAAACTTCAGAAGTTGATTTTTTTATATAAAGAGTGAAATATTCGGGTCAATTATCGGCCTTATTTTTTCTATACTATCTCCACTTAATTTTTAAGTGCAAACTAGGTGCTCGGACCGAACAGTCGATATACTGGAGTTGGTCAAAAACCACGAAAAATGACAAAAATAAAAGTATTTTCACAACGCGCTATTATTTAGAGCCTACTACTACCTTTCCTCTTTTGAATACCGCGTCGAACGTATAAATATTTTTAATAAAAAAAATTATCAGCTTGATGTTATAAAGCATAAAAATGATGTTTTTTAAACGTTTTAGTACGGACATGCGGAAACGGGCGTTTCTAAAAATTAAATGTGCATCGAAATCATTCTTTGGGACCTTCATAAAGATTTCCTCAAATTTAGAACAAAATCTAAAATGATGCGAAAACGACATTTTTTATTTTTAAACGTTTTTTTATGAAATAACCAATTCGTAGAACTAGTTCGCGTTATTATGCAGCTAACTTTGTTGGGATATGTATGAAAATCACCAAATTTGTTTTGGCTTAAGATATTTTCTAGCGAGCCCAACGTGTTTAAGCTGTAAAAATTGTTTAGAGTTTAGGTTGACAGCAAATAATAGAAAACTAAGTCTTATAATTATCATTCCAATAAATACACATTATATAAGAAAATTAAGCTAAGAGGTTTTTAATAATAACTGTTAGGTAGTCATAATGTGATCGCTAAATTTAGGAGCGGGGTAATTCAGAATTAATCCCTAAAAATTACGGGAGTTATATACCGGCTAACAACGAAATCATATAGGAGCCTTTCATTTTCTTGAATGCAAACATATTGCTTTCAAATTCCAAGATGACGTATTGTGTCATCTGATGCCCATTTTGGACATAATAACATGGCCTATCACTTCCGTTTAAACCGGAAGTGGCGTGAATTTTGATGTTTTAAATGAAACACTCTACAGGGTGTTCTGATAAGTTCGCCCTCCGGCGATATCTCGAAAATCCTTCATCATTCATTTGGGAAAAATATTTATTATAAAACCAGCCTCGAGAAAATGCTGGAAATTATTCCAGCATTTCCAATTCCACCGCTAGAAGGCGTAAAACTAAGAAAAAAAAATTGGAAACACGGATTATTCAAAAAATTCTATATTAACTCATGTCCTTAATAGTTTTCTCATAAACTATGTAAAATAAGAAAACTTTTTTTTTATTAGTGTTTTTCCCTAACCTGCCAAATTTAGGGAGGGGGTTAAAGCGAATGTACATTTAAAAAAAATTAAATAACTTTTTTTCGGCCTAACCGATTTTAATAAACTAGGTCTCGTTTGAAAGAGCTTTTACCGGGGCTTAAGATAAAGTATTGGTAAAATTAATTTATTTTTTGTTTTATCTCTAGTGAGTGATTTGTGTCAAGTTATAAATTTTGTAAATTTTTTTGAAAAATTTAAATGCAATGGTATTATTATAAGCCCATTAAAAAGAGCATAAAAAAGTCAAGAAACTGGTAAAAAACCGCAACTTGATATCTTAATTAATTCTCGATTTATTGCCGAAAAACTGCATTGGTCGTATCTCTTCCTATTTTAAGTTGTCAGATAAACAATGCAGCGTTTTTATCAACACTAATAATAATAATAATAATAACGATGAACTGCGATAAACAGGAACTAAATTTAAAATTATCAGGTGTGACAAACAATGCACTTGTCATTTTTTACGTCCCTGTTTTTTGTGATTTTTGACACCCCGGCACTTTCGATAAAAACGCCGTGCTGTTTTATCTGACAGCTTAAAATAAGAAAGGATACGAGTAATGCAGTTTTTCGGCAATAAGTTGAGAATTAATTAGGATATCGAAATGCGGTTTTTACCAGTTTCTTTTCTTTTTTATGCTCTCTTTAATAGGCTTATAATAATAATACAATTGCATTTAAATTTTTCGAAAAAATTGACAAAATTTATAACTTTGACACAAATCAGTCTCTAGGGATAAAACAAAAAAATAAATTAATTATACCGATATTTTATCTAAGGCCCTGGTAAAAGCTCTTTAAAACAAGACCTAGTTTATCAAAATCGGTCAAGCCGAAAAAAGTTATTTAATTTTTTTCAAATGTACATTTGCTTCTCCCCCCTTCCTATATTTGACAGGTTAGGGAAAAACGCTTAATAGAAAAAAGTTTCCTTATTTTACATAGTTTGTAAGAAAACTATCAACCGACATAAGGAAATATAGAATATTATTTAATAATCCGTGTTTTCAATTTTGTTCTTAGTTTTACGCCCTCTAGCGGTGGAATTAGAAACTTAAAAATAATTTCCAGCATTTTCTCGAGGCTACTTTAAATATTTTTTTCCGAAAGCTAAGCGATGAAGGGTTATCAAGATATCGCCGGAGGACGACCTTATCAGGACACCCTGTATATATTTCTTAAGATACAAAATCTACAAGCCATTTCTAATATAAGCCGGCATTATATCCTATGCCTATCTTGTAAAATAATACATATTTTATTTTAGATGTGGCTTGTACAGTTTCAATATTAAAAAAATATAAAGGGTGTTTCATTTAAAATATCAAAATTCACACCATTTCCGGTTAAACCGGAAGTGGCAGGTATTATTATATTCAAAATCGGCACCTAGTGGCACATTATATCATTTTAAAATTTGAAAGTGATATGTTTTCATTTATGAAAATAAATTACTCGGTAGTGTTTTCGTTGTCCCCTGTATAATAGAAGCACGATAACAGGATTTAAGGATGGGTTCTGAATTTCCCTATATATGATTTTTGTATTAAAATAAATTTTAGCGTTTAGTTTAAGTAAATTATAAACCCTTCTATCATGATGAAGTATTATAAAATTAAATATAAATTATTCCAATATATTAGTAAAATTAAGGCTAAAGATGTCCTTTATGTTGTCCATTAAATTTTTGTTAAAAATAATATGAATGTTGCATTGTTTAAGTATTAATGTTTGCAAATTTTAGGAAAAAAGTTGGCAGATTAAAATTTTACCGTAAGCATTATTGCTTTGAAGCAAATTTCAGATTTTTGGACATTTCTTGTGAATGTAAATTAAGCAAATTGATACCACCTATAATTTTAAAATGCATACTTCCAATATCGGTAAATATTGTAAAATGTAGGTCTAAATTTTCAATAAATGTCTAATAATTTGTTCACATTAAATTGTTTTTATTTATAGTAGTAGTAGAACCTCACACTTTTTAAGATTAATTTAAAGGTATATAGTCCGGGAGACAATCGTAAAAAAGCTGGCCAATGAGAGATTCGCATGAAACATTTTTTTTATATTACTATGAACTATAGTCAATTCAAAGCCGCACTGCTGCCGTAGCTCAGCGGGTTCAAATTGCTTTTTTTTACCTAAAAAAATCATGAAAAATCGTTTTTTTTATAACTCGAAAACTAGTGGTTTTAGAAAGAAAGGTATATAATCAATATTATTGGTCTAATAAAACTACGTTATTTTTGTTTAAGAACATTTTTTATACCTTTTTAAGTTTTTGAGATATTAACGATTTAGATTTAAAATAAAAACGCAAATATCTCAAAAACTAAAAGAGCTACGAAAAAATGTATTAAATAAAAATATGTATACCAACTCCGTGCGTTGAGTGCATTATGACATTTTTTTAAAATAAAAGATCAAAAAACATACAAAATGGCAAAAATTTAATAAAAATAGCAAGTTTGAAGGTGTTTTATTTTGGAATTTGCCCTTCTGATTTTTTTACCAGTTCATTGAAGATGTAAATATAAATACTTGGACTTATTTTAAATGTAATATAATGGCCCAAATTACAACTTTGAGTTTTCACGAATATGATGGGCGAAAAAAGCCCGTGTTCTTAGACCTACTTATACAGGGTGTCCGGAAAATACGTGATGACAGACTCCGGGCGTCAAAATAAATCTATTAAAGCAAACTTACCTATATCCAAAATTGCTTCAATTAGCCTACGGAGGTCGTAAAAGATTTTAAAAAATGTTGTTTTTTTTCTAAATTTTTCAAAAACGTGCAAGTCAATTTCAATAATTTTTGGTGATGAGTCTCGGGCTATAAAATGACGTTTGCTGTTGGCACAGTTATCCACTCTACTTAACCTAAAGTATTATAAACGTTTTTTGTCATTGACTTACTGATAAATTAGATACCATTTTCTGGTAAAACAATGTATTTGGAAGATTTTTTATCTCTTGCAAAATTTTGCTAGGATAAGTGGTTATGCCAGAAAAAATCATTTTCAGTTAGGTGCTCAGGCAAAATATTTTATTAATTGTAATAAGAGGTTATTACTAAACATTGTTTGCTGGTGTTTTCATTATGTTTTGTGTTGCTATGACATTTAATATTTCTGTTGACAAATTGATGTCACCGTTTGAACATTAAGGCCACTTTTAACTTCTAAAATCTTTTACTATTACGGTAAATATGGACAACTATACGAACTCCGAAAAAGTTGACATGCTTTTGGTGTATGGGTACATGGAGAGATTTTCTGACCGTCGTATACCAAATAACCAAACATTTGCAAGTATTGAACGTCGTCTTCGGGAAACGGGTAGCATTTAACAAAAATTTGAAGGTAAGGGTCGTAATCGGACAACTCGAACTGTTGGAAACGAAGAGGAAATTTTGTTAAGAGTTGAAGAAGAACCAAGTATCAGTACACGCCGCACACAGGCGAAAATCGGGGAAAAGCCGGCCATAAATAGTAGTAGTGCTGATATGAATCACAAACATGTTTAATCGTAAGAAAATGTTAAAACTAAGATAACACGTTCATTTAAACATTTTTTAAAGCCCCCCTCCCCTTGGGTTCATTTATTGCATTACATAAGCGCTGTGTAAGTACCTATTTCCTTAAAAAAATAAAACTCTATGAAAAATGTTACTATTATTATTAGACTGTTATTATTTTAACAATTTAAGCAGTTAAGAGTTTAAAATTCATAATAAGAGCGTTTATTTCGGCTCGAATTGAAGTTGGATTGAGGCACTTAACAGAGAGAGGTAAACCATTTTAACAGAATTGTAGGATTGAGATAGTTAATCCTGCATTTTTTCCAAATTGACTTGCCTTTGTCACTGTTGAGTGCCTCAATCCGACTTCAATCTGCGCTGAAATAAACGCTTTTTGAAATAAAATCCAAAATGACAAGACTTTTGATATACCTGAGGTTAATAAAATTGCTTATTATAAATTAAATAAAGTTGTGATTTGTTTGTTTTTGTTCTATTTAATTTTATAACTAACTTTTGTGTAAAAATAAGAGCAATTTAAAATACATGTTAAGAGTAATATATTTAAGTATGTAAAGTATATACAGACCTCACTTAACAATAACTTTGTAATAATAATAAAGCCTAACCTATCTTAATAATTAAAATCAATCAATATCTTCACTATCACTTTCATCGCAGAAACTGTTGGTTCATCAAAATGCCAACTTTTGAAGGTACTGTTTAATCTTTTTGCAGATGATTCATATTGGAGATTAAAGGATCAGAAGATTAAGATTACAAAATATATCTCCATGTTTTGTTTCTTGAAAATCCGTGCATGAAATTCTCTGAATCTTTTAATATCTTTGTTTCTTGATTCCTGGGCTTCCTCGCCAAGTTTCCCAATTGGAACCATAAAATATGATATTATATCAGAACTGTGCATTGAGATTTTATGGACGGAAGTTGGCATATTGTACCACGGATACAATTCTACAAATTTTCTGGCCGTCTCATGACAGTAGTCCTTAAAACTATCAATTTTTATATGAAAACCACTAGAAATTGTTAATAAAATTACTCTGAATCTAAATATCAAATCTTGATCAATGCCTGTAATTTCCGAAGATTTAGCAGCATTCTCAAAAAAACGGCGAGCAGTGTTGCTCCAAAATTGAGACCGTAGCTTGAAGAATTGAATGTTAATTCTAAAAAACTACATTATCAGTAGCTGTTTGGATTATAATTTATATTTTGAAACTACATGAATGATTGTTAAAACTGTTTCTTTAATTCTTAGTTCAATGTAATCAAAACAATATATTTTAATAAGATTTCGCCATTTAAAATTGGTCGCCATATTGAATTTTAAACCCATATGGCAATTTTTTTATTTCTCTATTTAATTTTTTATAAAATAATGTTTTATTTTATAAAAATTGATTTATTCTTTAAGTTAGTAGGAGAAAATTATTTGTTTCGTTTGGGACCTACATTTTATACGAATTTGGACCCAGACCATAAATCTTTAAAAATATTTTCTCGTCAAGATCGCAAATTATCGCAGCAACTTAAGATGGGATCTTACAAAGGACTTATTAAACAATAATTTAAAGCTAATTTAAATGCGGGAAATTACGGGAAATCATACTTTTACTTTAGCAAAAAGTGAAAAATTGAAATTAAAAAAAAAGTTAATTGTTAACTTTTCAGAACACCAGTATAAAAAAACGTAAAAAATAATTTAAATAAATATTATTTTTAATATTCTACTTACCACCAGCAATAGGCTCCATAGTTACTTTACAAAATTTTCACCCACACTTTGCCGAAAAACTGAATATAAATTACTAATTTTCACAGGCGCTTTTGAATCACAATGAAATAGTCTCCACGAACATCACCTTTCAACTAAAATATTTCTGCAAGTGACAAGACTAAAAATAAAAGGGTGATTGTTTATTATACCCAGGTAACTAGATAATGAAATTATACTCAGAATAGGCCTTAATTGCGAAGTTGGTATTTCCGATTTATGGCCGGGTTTTCCCCGAATTTCGCTTGTGTGCGCCGGTTGGAAAGTGAGTTGGCGGTTCCTAAAACCATCGTAAATGATATTTTAAAAGAACAATTGTTGCACCCGTATCACATCCAAACAGTTCAGGAACTTTTGCCCATTGATCCTCCCCAGCGGCTCCTATTTTGTCAATTTATTCAGAACGAAAGAATTCATGATCTAAATTTTAGTAAGAAAATATTATTTACCGACGAGGCGACCTTTACAAGATCCGGAGTTACCAACCTACACAATGAACATGTTTATGCCGATGAAAATCCTTATGCCATTAAAGTTACCCACCAGCAACATCCATTTAAAATAAATGTTTGGGCAGTTATTATCGATCGATACCTTATTGATCCTGTAATATTACCAGACAAATTGAATGGAAACATTTACCTTAATTTTTTGCAAAACACTTCGCCAATTCTTCTGGAAAATTTGCCCCTTATAATTCGGCAGGGACTGTGGTATATGCATGATGGAGCGCACCTCATTTTTCCGTGGCTGTTCGACGATATCTTCACGACCAATACCAGTACGATGACCACCACGTTTTCCGGACCTAAATATGTGTGATTTCTTTTTGTGGGGTGCTCTTAAAACCGAAACTTATAAGACTCCTGTGAACACGCGCGAAGAATTATGGCAACGAATTTTAAATGCAAGCAACTATCTTAATAATCCCGAGACATTAAATAAAGTTCAAGTTCATTTTTTAAGATGTGTAAATAAGTGTATTCAACAAAATGCTGGTCATTTTGCATATTTGCTTAATTAATGTTTTGTTTTAATCAAGTTTTTTTATTTATTAATAAAATATTATACCCGAGCACGTAATTGAAAATGATTTTTTCTGGCATAACCACTTATCCTAGCAAAATTTTGCAAGATATGAAAAATCTTTTAAATACATTGTTTTATCAGAAAATGGTATTTAATTTATCAGTAAGTCAATGACATAAAAAATCAGAGGATATAGGTACATATGACGTAACGTTTATAATACTTTAGGTTAAGTAGAGTGGATAACTGTGCCAACAGCAAACGTCATTTTATAGCCCGAGACTCATCACCAAAAATTATTGAAATTGACTTGCACGTTTTTGAAAAATTTAGAAAAAAACCAAAATTTTTAAAAATCTTTGACGCCCTCTGCAGGCTAATTAAAGCAATTTTGGATATAGGTAAGTTTGCTTTAATAGATTTATTTTGACGCCCGGAGTCTGTCATCAAACGTTGTACACGTATTTTCCGGACACCCTGTATACCAAATTCTAAGTTTCTTTGTCCCTGGAAAGTGCCCCTTTAATTAAATGAGTCAATGATTCAATCAGCCAGTCAGAAGTAAAATGGGCTATTTTCAAAGCGAATATCAAAGAAACTTCTTGTTATAACTTTCTCAATTTTTTTAAAGGTAATTAAAATACCTATATGAATTTACATACCAAATTTCATATCTTTATGTGGCACGATAACGAAGATTTAATAGGGAATAAAACATGCTGAAATGTTTCGTGTAAATACACACTGTGTGCGTTAGGCCGAAACTTCCGTGCGTCCAGACTAAAATAATATATAAAGTACGAACCGTCATGCGTCACCCTTCTCGCTCTCTTCTTTTGCATTATTTTTGAGCAAATTCGCTCAAAATAATGGCTTGCTCACTTTTTTAAGTATTATACATGTTCTTAATGTCACATTACTATCTCATTTCGTGCTTTAGTTATGGCACCTTCAGACAGATAGATAGAGAGACTGACCTACGGACACACAAGGAAGTTTAAAGGTGTATGGAAGCCCAATACTGTAGAACAAAATTGTCCAGGCGTGCAGGGCAGCGGGAATAGGGGGGTTGGCCCCGCGGAGTGTGCGCAATGAATAGTAGATCAGAGCCGGACATCCATAATTCTTTGTTACTATCTATAAAGTTGACATCATCAAATGTCAAATTTAAGCATTCACTATTTTTTTATTATTTTTGCACAAAATTGTTGGTTATTAAACGATACTACCATAGAATATTTAAAATTATTGTGTAATATTGGATTTTATATCATCTGATATAATATGGAAAGAATAGATGGCGCCAATTTACAGCCTTCTATTTAAATGGTCGATATTTTGGGAGTTTTGTATTTTTACCAAAAATATTTGAAAATAAATAAAAACACGATTTTTTTTTAATAAATTTCAAACATTGTATGATAGTTTCATGTACTTATCACCAATTTTGTGATAAAAGAAGGACAAGATAGTGTAAATGAGCTTAATCTAATCCTAAGATTGTGGTTGTACATTAAAAGTGAAAATTTTTAAAACTGCTTTTTAGGCATAAACTTTTCACTAATAACAAACATTCATGAGACAGAATAAATGTTTAATAACCTTTGGTACCTGGGTATCCATTGTAACAGTAACCGTTAATTCGTTAAATATTATGTGTCTACAGTATGTCGAGCTTAAAAAGTTGATAATGTAAGTTTAAGAAACCAAAAATCTAATTTCTTTTTAAACAAATACAGAAAAGGCAAAAAGGGACTTTAACATAAAATTGTACTTGCTTTCATTCATTTAGAGGGACCTGTATATATTAAAATTTGCCTGGTCAGCCCAGTAATTAATAATTTTGATCCTTTAAAAGAATGTACTAAATTATTAAATGAAATAAAAGTACCTTAATGTAAACCTTATTTCTTTTTAATAATCCACAGAAATACACAAACATTGTGGAAATCATCTAAAAGATAGTTAAGATTGCCTTACTTTGCTCACTGCTATTTCCTATGAAATTTTCATTTTCTGTTATTCATAATTGGTATATTATTATTTATTCGGTTACCTAACGTTACGCCTCATAAGAAGCACCTAATTTAAATATAAGAAATACTTACCTAAAGTAAAAATGCCTGGTATGTTATCCTTACCTTTGCAAGACAAAACCATATAACCTGTAGTCATTTTGTTACGATATTATAAGTAACAAACAATAAACACAAAATTATAGTCACAATTTAATAAACACTGATCACTAAGATAAGAAGGTTTTTATCAATCCAAAAAACTTCTGCAACCACAAAATATAATCACACAAAGCAAAACAATCGAAACTAATACGGCTCTCATAAAAATATAATGTGTTGCCTAACTACACACTGATTTATCAGTGTGTAAGTAGGCAACACATTAAATTATTTTGTGAAATTTCGTTATTGCGCAAAATCGGCGGGGCCAACTCTGACAGTTAATTTCATACTGGGCTGGACATTTTTTGATCGAATGGGCCATAGCATTGGGCTTCCATACACCTTTAAACTTCCTTGCGGACACACAGTTGAACATTACTAAAAGCTTAAGACGAAATTTATTCCCAATATAAGGAACTATTTATCATTCGTGCTCACTAAGTTTCAATAGTTTTAAGATAAAACTATATTTTCCTGGTTGTTTTTTTTATTTTCCGAAATATTTATTTCGTGACTTTTAGAAGTAAATGAATTCGTCCAGAAAAGACCTATTTACTCGGAGCTTATAAATTAAACATCGAGTTTTAAAAGTTAAAGAAAGAACTACTGAATTTTTTATTAATCAAGCTAAAGTTAGCTATTTGTATGGGTTATTTATTTGTTTTAATCTGGGTAATGGATTATTTTAAAACTAATTTGTTATGTATAGACAGATAGTTTTGTAAATGCCTGGGGAAGGTTAATTAAGGGCGAGGAGAATGATGCCCTTTCTAGATCCCCTTTTACTTCGCCCATAATCAAGGCTATTGCAAACGAAGAATTAAATTTCTTTTATTACCCGACTCGAAAGGGGAGAGCCATATATTGTTTATTTAACGTCTTAATCTAATATTTTATTTAAATCCTGCCTAAGAAAAAAACTTTTTTGTGTAAGTGTAGCATTTACGATGTGGCCCGTTAAATTTGACATCAGACCAAAACGGCTCGTGACCAGTGGCGTAGCTACGTAACCAAGAGCCCTGGGGCAAATAGGTAAATAGGCTATTTGCCACCATTGAAAATAAACTTTAAATTGTGTTCATCCTATTAGAAAATAGTATAAAAAAGCATATTTCTCTATAATATAAAGTAAAGTATGCATATTTATTGCAAAATATACGTATTAAAATTCAAATATTTTTGAAAATAATTCAGCGACTGAAACGCTCTGTGATTGGTTACCACTTTGGTGGCGTCACTTGCAAGTAGATAAATGTCACAAGCTCTGTGTTGTGTGTTTTCAGGTGTTATTTTCGATCTTTAACTATCTAAATAACTGTTTCTTGACCATTTTATATAAAAAACATATTTCAAGTAACATAATTATCCGTTTCGTAACTCAAAATGGACATAAATTTTGTGCAAGCCGATAACAGAAACCTACCTGAGATACACGCATTTATGATTGTGCGTTTCTTTAAAAATAACGCTGACTACTGTGCTGCAAAACTCAAAAAATGTAAAAACAGCTGTGTAAGTACCTCTAAAAATTATTTAGTTACGTGTTCATCATTCAGTATTTCTCAAAATCTTATTGTAGGTCATGTTTATGGAGTGTAGCAATATAAGGCGTACCATCTTTCATGGGAGACGAATTGAAAAAGTGCCCATTTTGTATTTCGTGTAATTTATTATATCAGTTTTCATCTGCAATTCAATAATAATACTGTTAAGTATAAAAAGAGAAAGTACTAACTTGCTAGGTATTTAACTTCTAGAACAAACAAATCATTCTAATCCAAAAGTTAGGTTATACCTTAAAGTGTTTATAAGTTGTCTAAAGGCGATATTTTGTTGTATATAAATCGATAGGATAAAGCAGGATATTTGTATACTTACATTAAAGTGATCTTCACACATAAAAACATTTGAATGCGATACAAAGCTGTAATCGATCTCTTTGAGCTAATTGTAACCACTTTTTTCGCCTTTTAGGATTTGTTGGAACAGATATAAACAGTTTTTGTGGTGTTTTCAGAGAAGTATTGGTACATTGTGGCACTACACACCATTTATATACCATTTTAGCCAATAAATTAAGAAATTACTAACAAAATTCACTGTAGTGCACTCGTTGTTAACTTGTTTACTTGCATATGACGTCACGCGAAACTTATGTCGACGCCATTACAGAGACAGCGTTTTTAGCGCGAATTTTATAATTTAAACTTTAAATTAAGTTTTATTGAAAATACAGCAGATTTTCCAGAAATAGAAAATGTATTGCGTTTGTTAGGTACCAAAGAATAATTTAAAACGATTTTTCAAAATCAGTCATATAGCCTATTGATAAACTGGTTAAAATATAAATACTTTAAAGGTGCAGAGCTACTTAATTTAAAGCTTTTTATCATCAGCTGTAGTGCAGTGTAATGCAGAAGATAATATTTAAATAAAAATAACATAATTTATGGCAAAGAGTAAAAGAACCTACTTTGCAAAAGGGATACCGTAAATGTCTACATTATGTAGCACTAAAAGTAAACCCTAACGTAATCTGAAAATATTTGCACCTATTTTGCCCAATTAAATGAAAAAAATTAATGAATTACAAAATAATTAATCAAGATTATGATTATAATTGATTTTAATTAAAGTATATACGTGGAATAAAACCTAATCTATGAAATTCAGAGCGCAATGAGTTACAAGACTAGATAAAAAAATTTGACAGCGTAACTCTGCTTTGAAATGTTGTGTAGGAAAGTAATATTGAATTTTACTTTAGAATTCGTACTAAAACATATTTAATATATGTACTGTCATACTTATAATTAATAACGCGCTTACTAAAATAATGTTCTGTTTTGAAACTCAATAATTTCTTAGTTATTATTTTAATGTTTTGACGATTTCATACCAAGTTATGTTCTACTTTTTATTTTGTAGCGACTGTGAAGAAAGGCTATGTAAACTTTTTATTGTGATTTATCGTGCATGATAATTCGTTAGGGGCAGTTCCTACAAATTTTAATTTTTAAATTAAGTTTTCATACTTAAAGCCCTGTTGCAAGTTAAGTTCAAGCTAACATTAAGACAAAAAGGTTATAGAACTTTAATTTAAGGTCTTGTGAAAAGACATGGTTTACGTCATATAAAGTTTTCTGTATCTCTTATAGTTTTTGAAATATTGTCGTGTTAAATTAAAAAAAAATCGTTAACATTTAAAAGTACGCCTTTTTCGATTTTTTTGCTGTTTGAACTTCAATTTTAACTGACAGATTCGTGTTCAGCGAAAAAAAACCCAAAAAATTTTAGTCCGACACCCAGCACACACCACTTTTTTTTGTGGACCTGTGTAATGATTCTAATGTTACTAATAAAACGAAGATACAATCTATATTACTGTAAATTACTATTATTTTGCATTTTAAATGTTACTTTATAGTTTACTCTTTCCATTTCCTCTTCTAAATTAGTCTAATTCGTTAGGTTTTATCTTGCCTAACTGCCTCCTACTTCCCTTTGTTGAATGGAAGTTGTTTATTCTATTATAACAGGTTAACTATTTAAAATCTTTTGTATAATTTATTTCGGGGACCGCACCCAGTGGCTTTACTCAGATAAACTAAAAACTCTAGAAATCAATATGTAATCTTAGTAACAAGTATGTTCAGCGCTCACAGAGAAAATTTCTATTCTTATTTTCTTTTTATATCAGAAATACCTAAACATTGATATATGTTATGGATTCTATAGAAAAAAAAACATTTCCTCTCTTTCTAGCCGTTTTTTCAATACTTCTCCTGCTTTTGTAGCTTATCACTAGATGGTGGCATGCTCGCTGTATTTTAATCAATATTATCTTATTAGCAGCCTTGTACCATTTGGCTTTCTTATCTCCCTTCATTTTGTAATTGGATAAGAACAGGAATCAGGAATGTTGGTTGCCTTCTTCCTTTTCATAATTCTGAAAAAAAAAACAATTTATTTTCTTTTATACAAAAGGTTAACATTGAATTCGGTTATTTTGGGTTTCTATTTATTTTCATTTTATTTAGAAAACATCTTGTCGAGTTTAAAAAGGAATGAAATATTATGTAATAATATAGTTTGTTCGCCTTTTACAAAATATTCCAAATTTAAAAAAAGATCTGTATTAAGTATTTATAATGAATAAATAAATCAATTTTTAATAATTTAAAAGTACTTAGCATCCTAACTAATAATGCCGCCGAGACAGGAGATTCTCTTCTCTCGTCTCGTGGAGACGAGTGTCTAATTTTTTTCACGTTTAAAGGCAAAAGATGAGAGAACGCCCTTTTCTCGCCGAGATCGCTCATTTTTCTTGAGGTCTCTCGTCCTCTTGACCAGGATTTTGACGCGCGGAAAACTAAAATTTGTTAATAAGTATAAAAATAAGTTTTTTAATAAGAATAAAACCTATTATGGAGTTTGTGTACCTAACGATTGGATCAAAAAATATATTTATCATGTATATACGTAGAAAACATTAAATTACATATAAAAATTGTTAAGTTTAATGGTGCATCTTCCATAAATTTATTTTCATTACAGGATGAGTCAAGAGAATATGTGATAATATATAGGGTGTTTCATTTAAAATAAGTAAGTTAAAACCCACTTTCGGTATAATATTTTAGGCGAGGTGCCCTCATCGACCTTATTATACCTTCAAATTTTTGAAATTTTCCTATGTTTAGCTTTCCATATATAGATCAAAGTAGTTCCAAATGGGACTCCCTATTTTTTGCGGACAGACCTAGTTTTTTCACGTAGATTTGTATTTTAAGTCAAAAATCACACCTTGCCATCAAAAATGTTAAAGTTATCCCCCACATTTTAGAAGGAAATAAAGAAAAAAAATGTTAAAAATAACGTAAAATAAGTATATATATTTATTTTTATATATATTTTATATATATATATATATATATATATATATATATATATATATATATTATATAAATTATATATATATATATATATATATATATATATATATATATATATATATATATATATATATATATATATATATATATATATATATATATATATATATATATATATATATATATATATATATATAAATCATCATTATGCATGCATCATTAATGCCTTAGAAACATTGAACGATCCCGATTGCATTTGTTATTTAGCATAAATTTGAATTTTGTTGGTCGGTTGTCCGAAAGCCTTTATTTGCAAAATATGAAAAATTTTATAAGCATAGTTGTTTAGAATTTAATTTTATGGCTAAGTGTAAAATTTTGAGCCATTTAGATAAAAACAAAAATTTGGACAATTGGAATTTTTTTTCCATAAAAATATTTTTGTTTGTAAAATTTTCTTTACCATTTGGAAACAGGTTTTCCAGACCGAAACTAATGTTTCGGCACAATTTTTTGTTTTTTACTTTAGTAAGTTAGTCCTTTTTTCCCAAGAAAATTTTAAAAGATGGTATTTTTCGGAAACCCGAGTTGTCGCATAGGCATTTTTTAAATACCGTAACTCGGAATTTCAAATACTAATTGTTTATTTAAAGTTATTTCAAAAAAATTGTGCCGAAACATTAGTTTAGGTCTGAAAAACCTGTTTTTAAATGGTAAAAAAATTTTTCTAACAAAAATATTTTTATGGAAAAAAAATTCCAATTGTCCAAATTTTTGTTTTTATCCAAATGGCTCAAAATTTTACACATAGCCATACAATTAAATTCTAAACAACTTATCCTTATAAAATTTTTCGATATTTTGACAAATACAGGGACTTTCGGTCAAGCGACCTAACAAAATTCAAATTTACTGCCAATAACAAATGACAATCGTGATCGTTCAATTGTTTCTAAGGCTATAAGTGATGCAGAGTTGATCTGCGAAATCGATTTATATAGTTATAATATATATATATATATATATATATATATATATATATATATATATATATATATATATATATATATATATATATATATATATATATATATATATATATATATATATATATATATATATATATATATATATATATATATATATATATATATATATATATATAGGAACACTGTGTATTTTTTTATATATTTAGGTACCCTTGTAGTCAACTATTTTTTCCAAAATTTTTTCTAACATGGGGTTAGTAATTTCAGAAAAAAAAAAAAAATAAAAAAAAAATGTTTTGCACCATTGTATTTAAAAATGAATAAAAATACCCATAGGCGTTAATAGAATTAAAAAGGGGGAACATTAAGTAGGGTTATATCAGTCTTTTACATGTTTGTTATTTCGAACTGTGGGGTGTCCAAAATTTAGTGTCAAACTCTTCAAATTTGAAAGCATTTTTTTTTTCTTATTTTAAATACGAGCCCCTGTATATTTTTAGGTCGTTAATGAAATTAAAAAACAAATTTTTTTCTAATTAAACCCTATCGAAATTCCTAACACATTAAAAGTTATTCGTTGAAAACTCATTTTTGCATGTATTTTAATAGTAATACCATTGAATAAAAATGATAGGTGGCTATGAAAAACAATTTATTCATTGGGTTTTTTTAAACCCTAAAAATTTAGTTTACATATTTAAAAATTATAAAAATTAATTTATTAATTAAAAAAATTTTTTAAAAAATTTAAATTTAAAAAACCAATTTTTAATTTTAATTTTTAAATTTTGTAATTTTTAAAATTTTGGAAAATTAAATTAAACTCAATGTAATAAATTGTTTTCATAGCCACCTATCATTTTTATTCAATGGTATTACTATTAAAATACATAAAAAAATTTTTTTCCCTTTTAAAATGTTTGGAAATTTAAAAATTTTTAAAAATTTTTTTTTTTAATTCTCTCTAAGAAACCCGGGGGGTTTTTAAAAAAAAAAAAAAAAATTTTAAATTTGAAATTTTTAAAATAAATTTTAACCCCTTAATTCAATAAAAAAGCAAAGCCTGATAATAATTATAAAATTTTTTAATTCATTAACCAGTATTTTTTCAAAATAATGATGAAAACATTTTTTATATTTTTTTTTTTCTCTGTACTGGACCGTTTAAAAATTTTAATAATAAAAAAAAAATATTAAAAAATACACAGTGTTCCTTTAAAAATGCCCATCCATTGCCGACCCTGTTCCAAAATTTTTTTTTCTAAAAGTTTTCCGGGATAAAAAAGGGTTAAAGAGTAAGGAAACAGGAATAATAAAGTAATAAAGGGGGAAAAAAAAGGGTATATATATATATATATATATATATATATATATATATATATATATATATATATATATATATATATATATATATATATATATATATATATATATATATATATATATATATATTTATAAATTTTCGATAGCAAGGTGTGTTTTTTGCCCTAAAATACAAATCTACGTGAAAAAAACTAGGTCTGTCTGCAAAAAAAAAAATTCTCCACTGTTTACGAAATTATTACTAATTATTAGATTACATTAAAAAATTACTAACAACTTAATTTCCAATTATTTATCGTCTGTTATGCCTAGAAAGTTGCTTAAAATGCCCCCCTTTGACTTACACTTCTTTCTTGCCCGCTCTGACATTGTAACAGAGTCAGTTGGAGTCAAATCTGGCGAACGAGCAGGCCAGTTGAGACCACCTCGACCAATCCGCCCGATTTTCAAATATTTGATCAAAATAATCACAGGCGATTGATTGAAGAGGAAATTTATATTAAAATGGAAAAGCGACATATTTTTTAAAGTTTTTCAGCTGTTTTAGTGTTTCCTAGTAGTTAGTACTAAACCGTAATTAGTAATCATTTACATCGACTTCTTGGCAAGGACACCGAAAACTATACATTATATGTCGACCCTGATGACGTGGGCAGGTGAAGGTTCGTTTCCTGTTTCCGGAAAAAGTCTGATCTATTTCTGTTGCCCATTATTTACTTTTTCACATTTTACAACACGATGAAACAAATGCTACTTTTTATTTAAATTGATGATATGTCACGGAAATAGAAACGTGGAAGATGTAGAAAAAATATAAAGCATATGCACTCAGATTTTTTCAGATTTAGTGAAGGATTAATTAAGTTTGTTTTCGCGCACATAAAATTTTGTTATCTCACATAGACATTTTATTCTATTCATGTAAAACATTAATTAAGGTAATTTACTCGTAAAATGACTTTTCTTGCGAATTAAATTAAAATATTGGATTAATTAAAATATCTTTTATCTAATTAAAAAAAAAAACAAAATATTTTTATTGTGGTGAAACGAGATCTTAACAATCAAATTGTACCGGGTGTTCCACTAAGAGAGGTAGTCGGCTATATCTCAGAAACTACTAATAGTATAACTTTCGGGACAAATTTTTTTAGATAAAAGCGACAAAGAGAAATTGCTGGAAATTATTTTCAAGTCTGTGGGATGGCCGCTAGGGGGCGTAAGGCTAACGTCAAAACATAAAAATATACATTTCTCAAAAAAATATCAAATAAAGTGTGTCAATGAGTGGTGCTATTTTAATCTTTAATGTTTTCTAAACAAAGAAGCTTCTGGTGTAATTTTTGTCAGTTCTAAAATAAAGTAGTGGGGGAAGGTTAAAGTTTAATTTAGAAAAGTGCTAATAACTCCGGTTTGCTTTAACCGAATTTAGTAAACTTGGTCTCGTTTAGAAGAGCATTTTAAACATTATTTTCAGGTGTATAAACTATTGTCACACGTATCTCACAAACGCCGCTAGAGGGCGTCAAGGTAAAAACTAACTTATTTTACGAATTTTTTTGAAAAATTTAAATACAATGATATATACCTTTTTAAATATTTATAAAGAGAAAAAAATCCCAACAAAACGGCGAAAACCGCAATTTAATATCTCTTTTTAAACCGAATATATTAGCAAAAATATAAATGCGACATAGAGACGTAATGCATTTAACGACACAATGTTTTCTACTAGGCCGATTTCTTTAGGTAAAAATTAAATTTATAGATTTTTACAAAATTTAATGACATACTGCATGATTTTTACCTATTTGAACCCATTTAACGATATTAAACAACATTAGATAATTACCAACCTATAACTGTAATAATCCATCAAGTTAGCTTTGCAAACAAAAGGATGCTGAAATATTAAAAATCCAACAATTTTTATTTCAAAATATAAAAATAATATTTTGAAATAAAAATTGTTGCAAAATTGGCCGAAACTTTTGCCGAAACCGAAACTGATTTCGGAAGTTGTCGTGCACGCTCGCCTAACTTCGTTTCTCGCGGCAAGTGCGCCGTTCGGATAGCTTTGTAGCAAAATTTTACGTACCTAAAATATAAAATTAAAATAAATGATTACAACAAAATTAATATACTGTGTTTCCATTTCATGTTCTAATTAATGCAGAATAATGGGTAAAATGCACCAAATTTCAGTATTTTAAGGAATTTTATACTTGACCACGTGAGTTTCGATTTAAGTTTCGGTTTTGGCCGAAACTGAAGCCACGGCCAAATGTTCGGTTTCGGTTTTGGTTTCGGCCGGAAAATCAGTTTTGGTCGGACTCTAATAAGAATGGCTTCACAAAGCGAAAAATTTATACGTGTACAACGAAGACGAAAGTTCGAAACAATTTTGTTTATTAACAATTGTCTAACTTGTTAAAAAATTTACTTTAAGTTTAATTTTTAACAAAAATAATTTTTTTAAAGTGTTTTGAATACACCGTAATTTTTTAAAAATTTCATTATTATTTCATACCCTAAAATTTTTTTTGTTGTGACGTAGTCGGTTTTGACGCCAAGCGCGCAACCAAAAATGTCGCGCGGATGCCCATTTTCAGCGTTAAATTAAAATTTTTAATAATGAAGATAGGACTCCGGGAGTTCTATCCCCATTATTTAGGTTTTAACTTTAGCTACTAACCAAAACTTGCCATAAAATTCAATAATTGCATGTTACAGAACTTGGACATCAAAGACGGAACTGGACCCTGTATAATAAAGT
>JAHBCN010002507.1:0-90054 GCA_019359885.1 Listronotus oregonensis
CATGTAAAAAAAAAATTTTCTGCTAATAAATTGTTGTTATATATAATAACTAAAATTTTTGATAAAATCGTTTTGAATAAGTTTTAATCTTTAAAATTTTTTTTTAGGATCTTCAGTTTTTTTCATTTTGTCTTTTAAAAAAAACTACTTTTTTATAGGGAACAACTAGGTCAAAAATGCCTTTTATCCTACCCGAAGTACGGGATAAACTGGCTCCGCAAAACGTAATTTCGGAAAGAGGAACATAAAATATTGAATTCTGCATCTAGAATATATTATTTGGAATATATAAGCAGTTACATTATACAGTGAAATAGAAAATTAATAACCACAACAAATTTTTTATTTTTATTTTAATACGTACGTGCTTTTTGAGACAAGGATACTTTTTTTAGTCTCCGATTTCCGATTTTATTATTTAAAACCAAAAAAATTACATCAATAATTTTTACCTTAAATTTAAAAAACCAAATTATGATGTTTTCTAAATTTAAATTTTTGGTTGTGTTTATTTTTTCTTTACCAAATACCATTTAAGCCTTAATTAAAAGACAATAGGTTCTTTTCCGTACACGAATATTTTTAAAAATTTCTTTAACCAGAAAAATGCGGCCATAGTTAAAAAACATGTTTCCACAATGAGTTTTTCCTTTTTTTAAAAAAAAAGGTAGAAGTTTAATTTGGTTTCTAACTTTTAACAACATATTTAACAATACAATTCTTATTAAAAATTAACAAAAATTAGAGGTGGCTGCTTTTGTGTTGAAATAAGAAATTTCTTTCAAGTTATTTGATTTTTATTTATAGAACAACCTTTTTATGAAACCTTTAAAAATATTAGATATCGTGGATGTAGGCTCATTTCCTTACTCTAGGCTATTAATTTATGTACTTTTTTGTTTCATACGTTCAATGCCCTAAAATATGAGAAAACCGCGAAGTGCTACCATAAGTCACCCACGCTACGTTAATACTTGGGCCTCAGCCTTCGTAGACTGTCCAAAGATAAAAAAAATTAAGAATAAATTTTTAAGATAGGGGTAAACTTATCCACTTTTTGGCTTTTTAATTTTGACTCAAATTCTATACACTTTTTTTGTCTCATTAGCATCTTTCACCTGAATTTAGGTGCGGGTATTGATTCCGAGAACAGAAAAAGTGGTCTCGTTGTTTTTTTCTAATTTTAATTTTCTTCAGAAACTTTAATCCATTACTTTTTTCTTTGTCGTTTCTGGTATATAAAATATAATATAAAAAAGAACCCTTTTTTGTGATCTTTAAAACGGTGCCTGAGGAATACTAGTTTCAAATTATTCGTTAGCAACTTTTTAAACATATTCTTCTGGTAATTCAGTTATATCAACAATCTCATAATTGACGCTCATCATTGCATCCTTTGGAACGTCCACGTCTGATCTGCTTAAACAAAGCATTTTTTTAAGCAGACCTTAAGACGCTAAAGGTTTAATGATGAAAGTATTAATCCATATTTCAGTTTTGCAACCCCAGTTGAGAGAAGCCAATTTTGAAATGTCATATTGTTACGTAGTTTAACCAGGCACCATTTGATATGTCCTAAAATATACTTTTTTTTTACCTTTTATATACCGTGTTGCTAATTTTAAAAAATCGTATCCCTGTTACTACATATTCTAAAGACTTTTACCAAAAACCATTTTAGAAAACATAATAACAGCTTTTTTTTTCTATAAAGCCCAATACTTATACCTAAATAATTTACGTGGCATAAAGTCAGGGTAAAAAGTAGTAATTTTTTTTGCCTGGTTTCTTTAATATATTTTTGTCAACATTTTTTGTACTTTTAAAAGATGACATTTTGGGGTCAGTTGAACACATGAAATAACATAACCCGGTTAACGTTGCAGCTCCTTTTACTCTATTTTTTACATGGTCAGTAACCTACCTACTCTGTTAAGTATAGCCAATAGCGAAAACCATTCGGAAAAGGGCGACAATGGAGGAAGCACCAGTTCAGCTAAAAAACCGAATGACAATGAATTTTGGATGTAAAAAGTACAATTGCAAATTAAAAATTCAAAATGGCCTTTTTCAAATACATAGTTATTGGTCTCAGCTGTAAATTTTAAAATATATAATTCTTTTTTTAAAGTTTGTAAGTGGATTCATTTTAGCGTAACCACAACTATTTTATCTTCAAACTTTTGATTACTGGGGCGTTTTTGATAAAGCATGCAATAGACATGTTAAATTACCAATGTAGAGGTAATTTAAAGAATAACTCTTTTTTACTTGACTTACAAGATTTTATAATTCAAATATCGAAAAATATATGGACCTACAAACATATTAAGGCATTTCGCGAGACCTAAACCCTCAATATGTCAAATTCGTGATGTTATATAATCTATAAATTACAGGCTGATTTTTACATAGTTGCTAAAATTATTAGTAAAATGCTATTGCTATACACGAAAACGAATCTACTTACGATGTTTTATCCAGAAGTGATGCCTAATACATGTAGGCCATTGTCATCTTTCCAAATCCTCAAGCCGCGCGACCTTCTATCCGTCGTGCGGAACCAACTACATTTGCAAAACTGCCGCTCCAACATCCCACTGAATTACCAAAACCTGCCCTACATTTACCAATGGTTTTTGAAATTTTCCCTATTCCACAACAATGTGAAACTTTTTTTTTACAGTTTCCGCTATAAGTAAAAAATTATACAGTACCACATCCCGGTATCTCTTTAAACAACTCAAAAGTAGTGGATCCAAGGACATAACAAAAATAAATACTACCCACTCAATATAATTAGCCAGTCGGGATCTTTTCCTCTTCCTAAAATCTTAAATTCTTGTTTTGGGTTTAATTAATTCTAACTTGCATGGCCTTGCAAAATATCTTCAAACTTTTAGAAAATAATTTACTTTTCGTTAACATACCAGTCTCACCATCTCGCCTGACTTTCTGCTTTTTAGGTATTTACGACACGATTACCTGGGGTTTAGATAGTTACACAATTTACAAAAACTTTAGAAATGTCAGAATGGAATTGATTTCATAAACTTTAAAAAAAACTTCCTTAAATACTGGTAGCGCTAGTTGCAACGAATTTAACTGAAGGGTCTCGGAACTTATTTATGTCAAACTTTTGGCTACATTTATCTCTCAAATATTTTGCCGTCTGAATTATTAAACACACTAGGTATAATTACTAAATATTTATTACCGGTTTGAAATTATTCTTGCAATAAACTTTTCTTACTGAAACTTTTAGTACGAGATCCGAACTAGAGGGGACCTTCACCGTAGAAAAACTATTTCTTATTAAATATAATAATGTGCTAATAAAACTGTCGCCAATAGATTGCCTTAAAAATAATGGTCAAGGCTGATTAATTTTAAAAAAAATGATAGGTAAAATGTAAATTTTTATTTTTTTTCACGATGAAGATAAGTGAAATTTTGTAACACATTTGCTATTTTCGGCATGCTGCCAAACGTATTTTTAGACAACGCAAAACAACACCGATATGTCACGGTCTCATATGGCAAACTGATATAAAACCGTGACGTATCGGTGTTGTTCTAACAGCGTTCGATCTCTAACAACGGTCTGCCGTATGCAAATACCTTTTCTGTAACCTACAAAAAATCTGGTGTGATCCATGAGTGTTGCACGCAACGATTTGTATTTTCGGATAATCTGAACCATGTCGACTCCTTTAAATCCTCCAGATGTCACAAAAAATTCTCTGAAAATTTTTACTTCTGTGTTTGGAATTTTAAAATGGAAAACCTTCCCTTTATCTTTAATGTTTTCGCATAATAATTGTTTTGGGCCATTTTTTGTTTTCTGCAAGCCCCCGCAATGCCAATGATAAGTTTAACCTGTAACAAAAGTAACAAAAAAAAAATAAATAAGTATAGTAGGTACGCTAAAAGTCACTACAACTTTAAACTCGTCTTTTTTTTTTAATTATAAAAACTCTAGATTCTATCCTTAATAAACAAAAATGTCTCCTTTTGACAATGTCTTGCTTTTCTTCGGCTTATATCCTTCTGTTTTTCATTTTAGGAGTGCTTGTAACGTGTAAATTGTTCTTTATAGCGATGACTGCTCTGAGCATTGAGTAAAAAACCCTAGGTGGGGAAAATGTACTTCGTCGACATTTGCGAAATAAGCCAGGGAAAAATTTTCCTTTTAAAAATATATTTTTTTTCGGCCAGTTGACCAATCGACAAATTTTTGGTACACTCGTTCGTATTTTTCTTTTGAATCTGACGGCAACAGCGAAGAGACTGCCATTCGCGCCGTCTTTTCTATGTCGGACGAAAGGAAATAATCAGACATCTTACTTATTTCTGGCTAAAATGACTAGTTTTAGTGAAATATTGCCAATGCAAAATTCTCGCGTCAAATAATTTGTTTATTAAACATCACACAAACGGCCTTGTCGACAAATCAATTGAATGACAAAGTAATTTGATTTTTTAGACCCAATACAATTTTGGGATGTTGCTACCATACTGACAATTATTAAAATTTTATTAATAACTTCTACGTAGAGATAATTTAAACAAATTTAAAAGCCCCCAATTCTAGTCGTTTATTTTTATTGTTAGTTCAGGTTAGTTAAAGCGGCTTTTTGTTTTCATCAATTATATTTCAGACGTAATAAATCTCTAAAAGTAGAAACTGAACTGAACTGAACCAAAATTTAAATGCTTCTTAAATAATAAATATTTTTAACAAAGATTTTTAATACAAAGGTTTTGCTTTTTTATTTGTTGTTTATTAGGTAGTAGACCGTTTTTCCTTGCAAAAAGTCAACCTTTACTGGAGAATCTACTTTTCCTGTAACATACACTAAATTAACCAACAAAAGCAAAATTACTTACGTACTTACGAAACAAATTAGGGGTCTGCAACCTTTTTTTAGGTCGGTGCCAGCTAAGCCATCGTTTTTATTTGGCTGGCACCAATTAAAAAAATTGTAGGCCTCCAATTTATGTTGAACCTTCTTTTGATTTCGTTTTTGTTGGTTAAACTTACACGTATTAGTCCATATATCCTAAAAGGTATTGATCCGATTTTAATAAAATCTTTACGGTTTTCCAAGTTAAGGTAAATGTAAGCCAATAAAAAAGGATGTCCATAATCCAATTAATAGTTTAGGAGAAATGCGTAAAGAAACATACATACACCTATACAATTTTCCATATTTGTTTGAAAGCCCTTATAGATTATTATATCTGTATATATTGCACTTTTAGTAATACATACATACATATTGAACTCCGTTTTTTGAAGTTGGTTTAAAAGTCTTAAATTTAAAAACAATTTTAAAGCCGATTTATTAAATAATATCACCCATTCAAACAAAATTATTATTTTTTAGTTCAATTATATAATATTACATTTTTGTTTTACTTTTATTGTTTGGATTTTGTGTATTATTATATATTGAAAGTATAAAGTTTTTTTCTTTTTAAAATAGATTTATTACAAAGCAATTTTATGATTTTTTTGTGGGATATTTTTATTATAATTATTATTTTAATTTAATTAAAATATTTAGACTTTTTTATAGTATCCTATTTAAACCGTATTTAGTTTAGAAGTACTTAGCACATTTCGAAGTTCTGTTAAATAAATAAACAGTCTACTTTTGTGTAAACTGCCCGTGTCCTGAAGACACTTTAGTCATAAAGTAATTGCCTCTTACAAACAAGACGTATATATATTTTTTGTTTTGTTTGATTTCCTTCTTGAATTGTTTCTTGCATCCCTTTCATATCACAAGAATTTTGTCAACATCACCTTGTCAGCGTCGGGGGTTTACTTTTTAACCCACTGCAATTTTTTTAATACCCTTTTTATTACCACTTACATAGCCTACATAGTACCTTTAGCTGAGAAAAATACATTTAGAAAAAAAGTAAAGTTATTGACTATTAAATAAATCAAACTGTACTACATAATACAAAACAAGGCTACAATTAGATTTCTAATAATCAATATCAATTATGAACAGATTTTATAGCTTTAACCTATTTTTTTGTGAAATGTATTTTTTTGTGGTAATTGCGATGGATTTGGACGGTATAACTACCCTTTACATTTATTATGTTGCATATTTAATTGGAAATAAACCGATTAATCTTAAATCTAAATAAAGGAACGCAGTGGATTTTTTGTTTTTGCTTCAAATGAATTAAATTAACAAAGCAAAAAAAACTATTATTGGAACTTGGCAACACTTGTATTTCAAAACGCGTTTTGATCTGATGACAAATTTAAAGGGCCAGACGTGAATTTTAAATCGTAATCGATATTTGGGAGATAGTTCTTTAAGTTTCAAAGGAAGATAATTAAGTGTTTTTAAATTAATATAAATTCTATGTCAGGATCTCATTGTTATTCAAGTAACAAGGTTATAAATGGATTTAATGTTTTGTGTTGTGTATTTTTAATTGCATGTACTATAATCGTTTATTTAAAAAAAAACAAGTATTAATAAAGGCTATTAATTCATGAAATTGTATAAGTTAATATTACTTATGAATAAACGATCGCAGATTTTTTTTTCTCTGTTTTTTGTGATTATCGGAAAACCCGAATTACCTTATTTTTGAAAACTGTAAGCGTTTTCAGTTAATTAAAGAAAATGGTTAGGTAAAAATAAAAATGTTATTGCTCGTAGATACCAGTATAATATTATAACCAAAAATATAAGCAATCCGCTGATTTTTTTAAAATAAGTAAACCTTTTATCTTTATTTAATACATTACATGCATCGTCTTTAATTATGTTTTTAGTTGAAGCTTAGTGTACGAGAAAAAAGAAATTTTTATAAGAAATAATTTAAAATGGTGCAATAAATCATATTAAAAAAGGGGTTAATTTGGCTTAAGCATTATTATTTTTGTAATGTAAAATGTTGTTCTTTTTCTTCTTTCTTTTTCTTTTATTTGGGACAGTCCACGAAGTTTGTTTGTTTGTTACTATTTAATCAACCAAGTGTCAAACCTTTGTCGATAAACATGGTAATGCTTTTGATTTATTGTTAGGGCTGTCTTTTTTCATTATAATTAACTTTGCAAAGAAAAAACGACCCAATTGCATTTTTATTAGGCAAATAGCAATTTATCGTTAGCAACTAGCCTGTATGCTGACCGTTAGTCGAGAACATTCTTTCTGTAGGGGATGATGTACCCAGTACTAGGGTAAATAAAAATGCAAACGAAGTTGCAGTTGGCACTAAAATAGTATGAGCCATTTTAAGCAAAAATCAGCTATACCTTTATCATGTCCAGCGTGTTTTAAAAAGGCACTTAAAAAATGTTCCACATTTTTTAACTAACATTTTATTTACAAATGAGGCCAATTTCTTAAAAGATTGAAGTTTTAAAAATTTTCATAACAATATTATCTGTCTATGAAAGCATTAAGCTTTCATAGATTATCAAATAATAAAAAGGTATGCCTCTTTCCGCTTTTTTGACATTTTAAAATATTGTAATAACTGTTTTATATTTTTTTTTTATATCTTTGGACAGTCTACGAAGGCTAGTGCCTAAGTACTAACGTACCGTGGTTGTCTTCAAAATGGTGAGGAGAAGTTTGTTCACACGGGACTTAAATATTTGAAAACTGAAAGGAGAAGGAAAAACTTTTGCGGGTATCAGTTTCCAAATTCTGGAGACTCTGGAGATGAAGAAACAAAGAAAGCAGGAAGTTCGGGGCCTCTCTAGTTGAACTGTAAAAGGATGCATAAAAGTTGCACTACGTGTTATTCTGTTGGAAGCTGCCAGAGGGGGAATTATACTGACCAACTCCTCTGAGAAACCGTGAAACTAGCTATAGTTAAGAGCGACATATCTTCTACAGCTCAACGGTGAGCAAGAGGGGGAAGCCTTTCTGTAAGCGTGAGATCATTAATAAGACGAACGGCTCTTCTTGAAGTATAGTCCAGAATGCTAAGTGTTGTAGGAGACGCCATACCCTAGACATGAGAAGAATATTCTAAAGAGGGTCTGATTTGGGATATATACAGAGTATACAGATTGGAAGAAGAAAAATATTTTCTAGCTTTTTTAAAGCTGCCAAGACTATGGATGTAACGTGTTTGTGTCAATCAAGGTTATTCTGAAAAGTAACGCCGACAAGATTAAACGACTCTTTGTTTTGCAGAACTTGGCCGCTCATATGTAACGGATGAAAATTACGAATTTGAAATGTTGAGGGTGTCGTTCTTGATAAATGCGTCAATATTTTTGTACGTTAATATATTTTTTAATGTTGTGCACTACAAAATCTTATAATTCGAGTTAAAAAAGGGGTTATACTTTAAATTACCAATACATTGCTTAATTGACATGTTTAAAACGCATGTCATTTCAAAAACGCCCCAATCCTCAGAATTTTCAAAGATAAAAAAAGTAGTAGATCACGCTAAAATTAATCCACTTACAAAGTTTCAGAAAAGTATGTTTTAAATCGAAATTTAAAGCCGGGACCGATACCTAATATTTTACATTTTAAAAACACGTATACATGTACAAAATAAACCCTTCGTCGGTCTCTAATTCCTAGATGTTCTATTTTACAAAACAAGAAAATGTAATAAATATCGAAATAAATCCCAAGTAGACCTAGACACCTAGAAACACATTAATTTGCTATTTGGAATCATTAATTCCCGACAGGAGTTAAGAGACTTCTACCGCACCAGTTCTAGAACTTTATTGCTTTAGCGATTTCTTTTAGAGTAATGGTTTTTTAGTAAAATATATTTATATATAGGCATGAACTTCTTTTAAAATATATGTACTGTTTGTATATTAATTATATTTTTTTTTCTATTTTATTAAAAAAAAAAAGATAAATCAAATACCCAACAAATGGGCATCAAATTTTTATACTAAAGAAAACATTTTATACAGATAGTCATAATAAGTACTAGTAAACACTTTGTTTGGTGCGTTTTTGAGAATTTGATGTATGACCTCACAAAAGCGGAAAGCGAGAAGGGTTATAAGAACTGTTTAAAAAACATTTTAATAACTTTCCGGATGTATCAATTTATTTTTGATTGATGTTTTCCAAATATCGTCGTTGAAAATCCATAAAGGCGTATCTAGTTTTTTATAACTTTACAGTAGAGCAATTAATAGAAAAGTGGTAACCTTAAAAGCAGTATTGGTAAAAAACTATAAGACATAAATTATCCTTTTTTCACAGTTATTTTTATCAATAATTGAAGAACGCTATAGGCAATCGAAATTGTTGTGGTTTTAATTTTTATTGTTATTATTTACCATTTTTTCAAGATACGCCTGTATGTGTTGCTTATAATAAATTATATCCCCTATAATAATAAGATACGCCCTTTTAAATAAAGATGTATATACTATCAAATTCAAACTTAGGTGCAAAATAATTAACAAAAAGTTATTAAAAAATATTTTTTTTTTCTAAACTAGGAAACAGCGTGGATAGGGTAAATGAAAATATTTTAATATTTTCAACAACCTTTTTCAAACCAAATTTAAAGTGGTTATAACACTAATAATTAAGAAGCAATAAAATAATATTATGCTTACGATTAGCCAAAATACCAAAGAATAACAATAGAAAAATAATATAGTATGAGTTTAAAAAATAGGAATTTAAAAAAATATTTTTTACCTTATTGGTGTAAGTATTATCAAAACAACAAAAAATCCTATAGTTTGGTAACAAAAAACAACAAAATAAACAAAATCAGCTTTTTCTGAGTTGCAAAAAAAAATACCTTTAAACCCCTTAAAAAAGCTATAAAAAAAAATAAAATTATTTAGTCAAAAAAAAACGGCAGGAGATTTATAGAAGTGGACCTGTTCAGGCAGCTTTATCACTGGCGGGTTTCCTGGGTAGAGAGCCTTCAAATCATTATACTTTGCCAGTGATATTGGGCAATGTCCTTTATTTAACTTATTGGGTTGTTTTTTTTAATAAACAGGCACTTTGGCGCTTTAAGGACAGTGATCGATACTTTTGATCCAAGTGGCTCGTTTTAAAAAATATTTTATGCAAATAGTTCTTCTTGACCTTAATTTTACTATGTTCGTCCATTTAAATGTTCTTTCCTCATCGTCGATTCGTATGGAGCGAACTCTAAGGTTGTCACTAAAAGTTTTGAAGTCCAAGAAATCATTAAAACCCAAGGGATATACTTTATAGAGTTTCGTTTGTCTTGCAAGTCGAAATACTGGTATAAGTTGAAATGGCACACACAACTGACCAGCCGTTTGAAATGGCACTATGAGCTTAGTCTCCTTCACTTTGTCAATGATTAGTGGTGAACAAGCGAAGGCTTGTTTCTTGTACGTGCTACAATTGCATGATCATGTACAGAAGAGATTTACGATAGAATTTCGGTTTTGTCCTCCACAAATGCGAATAAGTCAGCAGATCATACTTTTTTTCGTCATATTTTTGCAACGTTTCAAATAGAGCAGTTGTTATTTCAGAGCCACCCCTTCGACTATAAAACTTGTCCCACATAAAGACATAGCAATCTCGAGAACCTGTATTAAAGAAAGTTAAATTATAGACAGCAAACTTTCTTTTGTGGAAAATAGCATCGTCGTTTGAGAAAGGCAAGTAAATTACCTGTCGAAGGTCAAAACACAAACAAAGCAAGTTGGGATTATTTTGAGCTACTATCTTGGAAGATTTTTTTACATCACGCACAGCGTTTTTGGATTGTGCGTGTTCCGTCAAAAATAACCTGCATTGTCAACTTTGTTTCCTTTCATCCTTCGTAAAATACTTTGCATAAAACCACATTGGTCTCTTTTCGGCCTGTGAAACAAATTATTATTATTTTTTTAAATTTATTATTTTCCTTTGTAAATACACTAAATTTTACTTAAAAGAAACAAGAAGCATTCTTTCTGTAGACACAGACTCGTCCATCGAACTGTAGCTATAGTTTACCCTTCATCATCTTGCGTACATACAGGAACTGACATGCGAAATGTGAGATACGCCTTTAATAGTATCAGTAATGTTCTTTTTTGAGTTGTTAAAAAGAGGCGTAAGTCGAGATACGCCTATATGTTAAAATATTTTTTCTTCATATTTGAGATAGGGCTAAATTATATGGTTCCGTACTAGCTAAACGGTTCCAGATTGAGTCACGCAGCTTCATCCCAACAAGGAGGACATATATATTTGTTTATTGGCGTATCTAACCCATTATTGCCAATTTTTGAGATACGCCTTTACGTTTTAACAACGGCGATATAAATGTTTTTCAAATTGCATGTTAGTAAGCTTAAAACGTTTTGTTCAACTAGATATAAAAGGCCCCCGCCATAAACAAATGGAAAAAAGTCTATCGAATTGGCTGATATTTTAAAGAAAGATAGTTTTAGCATGCTAATAAAAAGTCTTTATGGGCCCAAAATCCAGCTATGTATAGTTCTTAAAGTATCAAGCCTCAAAGTGAGTCGTTTGGGGTTTTTCGAAGAGGGACAACAATACCTCTTACAAGTCAACATTTCATTTTAATAATACCACCAAACCAACTAAATGTTAACAAAGGTTTTTGAAGTCACTGGATCTGAATATGGTATTCACTTGTCCATGCAAGGCCACCTAGGGATAATTTTAAGTTGAATTAAGATCATTGAAAGGAAGCCAAGGATAAATTGTTAGAAACATTTGGAAACAACACAAGTAGGTTTTTTTGGAGTCTTCTTCTTCTTCTTCCCTGGAAGCCGTCTATATTCACTACCGGAAGTAACGCAGCCTCTTGGGCTTTTCGTGCCTAATCTCCCATTATCTTTTATACCAATCCTCCCAATAGTCTTGTTCCTTTAGCTAGTCTGTATAACCCCGAGACTGGTTGCTTGATATATTCCTGTGGGCTCATTTTTGGTTTGGTTGGTTTCTTTCCCCTCGTTGCACATTCTGCCACTTTTTTTTTGGGTCACTCAATCCAATTATGTTATTCGTTTGACCTCTAGGTGACCTTTTATGCAGGACCACCGTAATCGGGCGTACAACGCCCGGTTACGGGGGTCCTTCTCGCATGACCGTAAAATAAGGTACAGAATTTTTATTTTATTAAAAACAGTCTTTAAATAGATTAATTCAGTAAAGGAGGTTAAATCACGAAACTCAAATTTTGGGCAAAAAGCAGGTACTTGAAGTAACTTGTATTATGATAAGAAAGGTGCCCAGTATTGAAATAAACAACTTCCGATACTGGGAAAAAGGGTTGGCGGCGAGGGGAGGGGGACATTTAATTGGGGGGATAAAAAAATTACTAACCTAGTCGATAATTTATCGTTCTTTATCATAAAAACATAAAATACAACTTTTCATAAAAATGAACCTCTTTTAAGTAATAGCGCAAGGAAAATGTGATTTTTGCCAGAAAAATGTTACATTGTTTAAAGCTTTTTTAATTTACCCGAAAATGTGGTAGTATAACAAAACAAATTATACATTTAGAGGCGTTATGGCCTGGCAAAAATAGTTGCTTAACGAAAAATGAAGGGACCGGATCGTTTTGGCGTGAATATCAGAAAAAGTATTACCCCCACAAAAAAAGAATAATATTATTTTACAAGAAGACGAAATTGGGAAAATTTTAAGACAAACCAAAACCGTTTAAAATTAGCAAAAAAAAATTATGGGCAAAATAAACTTTTTTCAAATTTTTTTTAGCGCCATCTGGACTGTGTTGCTTGAAATAAACAATCCTCTAGTGAAAAGTCAGAACACAAGTCCCTAAATATGTCCAGTCATTGTGGTTGAATCTTGTTTTTTGTAAGACATTTTTAGTTTTTGGCCAGAAGCGTAAAAAGTATTTATTTTAAAAACCCAAAATTGTAGCCCTTTTTTCAGAGTTTTTTTATTTATTTTTTTATCCATCTTTCATCCAAGAAGATTTTGCCGTTGGGGATATTTTATGTTTGAACCCAAAGGTCAATGTTTTTTTTTTTTTTTGGGTAAATTATGTAAAAAAAGGTTAATCCAATTGAAATTTGCCATCACCTGATATTTTGTGGATAACCTTAGTTTGAAAATGGTTTAGTGTACATTTTGTTATTATTAACCAAAAAAAAGTTACGGCCAAAAATTCTATTTTTTTCCGCAATTACAAAAATGTTTTTTGGTTTTATTTAATTAAGGGGGGTTCTCTTGGGAATGAGGGGGGGAAATTTTAATTCCCTTTTTTCTAAAATATTGATAGTTTGTCGGTTGCTACAAGTATTAATATAATTATGCAAAAATTTGGTAATAAAGTATGCAAACTTGAAGAGGTTTTATAGATAATTTTGGTAAAATACAGTAAATTATCCAACTAGAAATGTTTTGGACAGTACTTGCTGACAAATAGGACCGTGTAGTTTCACCTGAATAAGAATTACTTACGGCAATGGGTTAATTAATCCAGAGGAAAAATGGGTAATTAATAGTTTTGAGGCAGTCACAGTCTTAAAGCACGTTTAACAGAACTTATCCTGGCATAACCCTTCCCTAGCAGGAATGCACATATAGAGTAAACACTAAGGATTAATATACGTTATGTTTTATTTTTCTGAAAAACAAGATATCTTTAAAAATCGAGTAACTATAACTCAACTACAGAATGTTTTTGTTTTGGTAAGCCATTTTAGGAACTAAAAGTCAAATTTTACCTGCAAGGTGAGTGCGCTATCAATTCATACGCAGGATAGGCTGTGATAAGAGAAACAGGTTGCCGAGATTCCTTTGTTGCTTAGTTTGTTTTGTTTAGGATATATCTATTTATTTAAATAGTCTAAATAATAGGCGTTATTTTCCTTAAATAAAATGGTATTTTATATTGTTTTCACAAATATTAAATAAAATTTAATTCTTAAAGGAGGGGAGTTGTCTAGGATTATATTAGTAAATTTTAAAAATTTGAACTGACGTCACTAAAATTGGTCTGATAACGAAAACCGGCAATTATATTTTCGAGACCGATTTGCTAAGGGTTGGCAGAACTGATAAAAGTAGACAACTTGAGCATTCCGTTAATTAATTATTTGTCGTAGCCAACGTGGATCATTAATACCGTCCAAAACAATTAGACCTTGAAGAAGAACTTTATATAAGTCTAGTTTGTAATTAATTTCATAGATATTAATAAAATGGGGTTCTAAAAATTAATTTTAAATTATTATTATTAAGAGAATAATTTAATGTGTTGCTAACGGTCTCATGTACAATTTTCAAATTTGCTTCTGGGAGAATTTTGGTGTTCTATGCAGGAACCGTCTTCACGTTTCTTTCTTTTTAAGCTGAAATGTTTTAAAACTAAGACCGAATTGATTTATTGTGATCATCCGCTATTTCTTGCGGGATTTAAAGTCGAAGTTTAATAGTGTTTTCTTATGTATTTCGCGGTTGGCGGTTAAATTTTTGAGGTTGGTGTAAGAAAACACGTTCCTTTAAAGGGATTTTTACATTTATTCAGCACACGCCATTCCAACGACGGCAGGACGCCATTTGTCGGAATAGACAAACCATTCATAGGTATGTGGTATTTTTTTTCTTTTAAGAAAAATAATTCAGGGTGATCATGAAATAAAAATAAAACTGTTTTTCTTACGAAGTTCTTTATTACTTCAGGGCGAACATTGTTACTAAGAAGGCGCAACGCACTAAGAGGCCATTCTTAGGGATTTTCCTTACGGTACGGCAGGTTTTCCAGGACCCTCAACTAACCCATGAGGTTTGAGTTAACTCGCACGAGTAAGTTCGTTCCATTTTATTTATGGGTTCTGTTTATTTTAGGGTTTTTCCTACGGGCTAGTAGTTTGCAGTATCTTAGAGGCACAATTCCTTCCATTCCACCTGTAGACTGTTATCCTGGTGACAAAATTGATTAAAAAAAAGTTTTTCTTTGTGCTTCCTTAACGTTTTAGTCCTTTTTTTTTATTAAATTTTAAAATATTTAAAATGTACAAAGCCTTGCGTGAAAGCAATTAGGGTTTTCTCTGGAAATCTAACGGTTACGCGTACCGCGCATAATAATTGAAATATTTATTATTATTCTTTCTTTTTTAATATTATTCCCCTCCCTCTACGCTTACGTAAGCTGCGGTAGTGGTATATACCGAACGTCTCCTCTATTAGATATTATGGTTTTGGGTAGACATTGGCTTTCACTTTGCGCTCATTATTAGTATAATAAATGTTATATTAAAAAAAAATAGAGAACCTTTTGTTGATTTAAAGATTTGAGTATGTTGGTAAATTGGGTTTAAATACATATAAATGTAGGTTCCAACCTTTCTCCACTTAATTAATATACATTATTTTGGGAAAGTTGTCTCTTATTGACCTTCATTGATATCTTTTTTTTATATATATTGTTTTGCTCGCTGAGCATCCATAAAAGTTATCGGTTTCGTGGTTTTGCCAAAAGTACTGTGGGTTTAACTAAAACCACGTGGCGCCCATTTGTCTCTTTTTTTTTTGTAAACAGTAAACTGTTTATTAGTAGTTCGTTCTTTCTATTTGACCCAGCCCTTCTCCACTGTTGAAAAGCTGGCGGCAACCATACAGTACTCTCAAACTTAAAATTTAATTTTTTTTAACAACTCTTATGGATGCAGGTTTAGAGTAAACTAGCGCGTCACAAATTTTGGCGCCCAACGTGGGGCCATTTTCCCTTTTTTTTTTAAGCTTGCAATCCGCTATTAGGAGGTGAGTTTTGTAGTTGAGTTTTGATAATTTTGATTTTTTTTTTATAACACAGGGATACTTGGAAGGATTTGCTTAATGCTTCCTTTTTATTTATTTTATTTTAGTTATAGCTGCTAGTCCTGTCAATATATTGTTTGGTACGAATATCTTCGGGAACTGTTAGGATTTTTTTTTGTTTTTTTTTAATACTGAGCGAATAAGTAGTTTTTTTGTGTGTTAAGATAAATTACCTGTCACTATGGCGGATGATTTAAAAATAGAAGTAAACAGACTGTCTAAGACTGAAATTTTATATGAATTAGCTGTTAGGGGCGTAAGCCATCCAGATGAAACTGCTATCGATGATTTGCGAAAAGTCTTGCGGAAGTCTCTAAAATTAGATAAATCTTCTCTTGCTTGTAAGAAACCTACTTACCAGTTTACCTTTTCTGAAGATCTAACGGCATTAAATACGGCTTTAAGTGAGCTGGAAGCTCTTATAGATGATTTTAATGGGGAGGACTTAAAAAGCAGTAAAAAGATCTCATCAAAAATTGCTTATGCTTTAGGCAGATTAAACAGGTCAGATCCGCAGGATGACAGCCAGAAGAAAAATAAATCTGAAATGCGTTTTAAACTTTTGCTAGCGTATGATAATTTCATCTCTAAAACAAAAACTGACAAGAAAAATAAAAGTGCCACTTTACTAGATTTGACCGTATTGAATAGTACGGTACTTCCAGGTTCTCTATCTTCCAGTGAAGAGTCTACTAGTGATGATGAAGAAGAGGCGAACCTCAGTAAAAGTAGGTTTAAGCCTGTTCCTTTGCGTGATTGGGGTTTAAAGTTTTCAGGTGATAAATCCGATAAGGGTTTAAGTTTTAGCTGTTTCTTAGAACGAGTTAGTGAATTAAGACGTTCCAGGCATGTTTCACGTCAAATGTTATTTGAAGAGGCTGGTGATCTCTTCGAAGGAGAGGCTAAAAAGTGGTTTAATTTAATAAAAGATTGGGTAACTGATTGGGAGTCTTTAGTTTGTGCTATGCGGGAAGAATTTCAAGGTCCAGACTATGACAAGAGGCTGTTCGAGGAAATTAAACATCGCACTCAAGGAGAAAATGAGAGCATAGGCAGTTACATTGCAGCCATGAATGGGTTGTTTTCTCGTCTTCAGCAACCAATACCGAACGAGGCTAAATTAAAACTTTTGTTGGATAATATTGCTCCTTACTATCAACCTCACTTAGCTTTTAAAGAGATTTCGTCAGTGGTTGAGTTGTTATCTCTGTGTCGCAAGCTTGATGCAAAAAGGATTTTAGTTAATGCTTATGTACCACCACCTAGAAAAAGTAAGAGTTTGGAACCAGATCTGGCATATGCAGAGACTTGTAGTACAGCATCTCTTCCTCGCTCAAGCAGTATGGATGTAGGCGACGACACTGCTAGTTGTTCTAAGGCATTCGTGAAACGTAGGCATCCTAGCAATCCACCACGTGTTTGTGTAGCATCAGGGAGCCAAAATGCCTCGAATCTTAAATGTTGGAATTGTAGTGGGACTGGTCATTATGCATCTGGTTGTTCTGAACCTCAAAAAAGATATTGCTATCGTTGTGGATATGCGGATGTTACTGTCCGTACCTGTCCCAAGTGCAATACACGCCAGGGAAACGGAAAAGCAAGATAACAGGTGCCGACCAACTGTTATCTACTGCGTCAAATTTGGTCGTTAGCGAATCTGTATCTTACCGCCGTGTTTTGGATTTTGTATTGGCACATGCGCATGGTGATGAGAGACCTTATGTTAATGTTTCAATTTTTGGTAAAAATATTTTAGGACTTCTAGATTCTGGTAGTAATAGTACTTTAATAGGAGGTGAAGGTTGGGAATTATTAAAGAGTATTGGATTAGGTTATTTGGAAAAATGTTCTTTACAGGTAACTGTAGCAAATGGACAAAAATGTACTTGTTTAGGTATTTTAAGGATCCCAGTTAAATTGAAAGATAAGGAAAGACTTATTGATATATTAGTGGTCCCAGATCTTCCACATAAATTAATTTTAGGTATTGATTTTTGGAGTAGGATGGGAATCATTCCAGATCTGCGTTCGGGCGAATGGCAATTTTCTAATGCGGATATGGTAAATATAGCCACGATTGATGTTTTACAGTCCAAAAGTTCTCTCACTTCTGAAGAAGCATCCGTCCTAGAGAAGCTGGTTGAGGATGTTTTTAATGAGATGGGTGATAAATTAGGTTGCACTACTTTGGTGGAGCATAAGATTGTTACCGATGCGGAGCCTATAAAGCAAAGATACTACCCAGTTTCCCCCGCAATGATGCAGCATATCGATGCTGAACTTAAGGACATGTTAGATAAAGGTATTGTTGAGCCTTCAAACAGTCCTTGGTCCAGTCCTATTGTTATGGTTCCTAAAAAGGATGGAAGTTTTCGTTTTTGTTGCGACTTTAGAAAACTGAACCAGGTCACGAAACGTGACTCATATCCTCTGCCCTATGTATCTCAAATCTTAGACAAATTACGGGACGCTCGTTATCTGTCTTCGTTGGACATTAAATCAGCATATTTTCAGGTTCCTCTAGAAGAAAGTTCTAAGGAAAAGACGGCATTTACTGTGCCATCCCGAGGGCTTTACCAATTTAAGAGGCTTCCCTTTGGTTTGCACAACGCTCCAGCAACATGGCAACGTTTGATCGATAGAGTATTGGGAATGGATTTAGAACCTTATTTATTCGTTTATTTGGACGACGTCATTATTGTAACTCAAACCTTTGAAAAGCATATTGAGGTATTGACAGAGGTATTTTCCCGTTTACTTGCCGCAGGATTGACGTTAAACAAGGAGAAGTGTCAATTTTGTCGAACCGAGTTACGATATTTGGGTTATGTGGTTGACAAAAATGGTTTACATGTAGATCCTGAGAAAATTAACGCTATTCTACGTATTCCTACACCTACAAAAGTGTCGGAGGTAAGAAGCATTGTAGGGACTGCTTCATGGTATCGTCGCTTTATTCCTAATTTTTCGTCTATTGTATCTCCTTTGACGGAGTTGACGAAAAAGAATGTTAAGTTTCACTGGACTGAAAAACAGGAGGAAGCTTTTCGTACCGTTAAGGAACACCTGGTCGCAGCACCAGTGTTGTCGTGTCCTGATTTTAGTTTGCCGTTCTGTGTCCAAACAGATGCAAGTGGTTTTGGTATCGGAGCAGTATTGAGCCAGCAGCATCCCGATGGAGAAAAGGTTGTGTGTTACTTGAGTAGATCTCTAACCAAGCGTGAGAGGCAATTTACTACTACGGAGCGAGAATGTCTTGCAGTCGTGTGGGCGGTCGAAAAGTTGCGACCCTACTTAGAAGGGACTCACTTCACAGTAATCACTGATCATTGGAGTTTAAAGTGGTTGGCTAACCTAAAGGAGCCTAATGGAAGACTAGCTCGTTGGTCAGTTAAACTACAGCAGTATAGTTTTGATGTTTTACATAGGAACGGGGCAGACCATCATGTTCCCGACATGTTATCTCGTTCTGTACCAGTCGTAGATTTTCTTCAAATGTGCGAAATTTCGGCTGATTATCCAACTCGTACAAAGGATTTGGAACAGTTAGTTACTCCTGATAAGTGGTATAAGGAGATGATTAATAAGGTAAACAAGAACCCTATTAAATTTTCATCTTGGAGAGTTGTGGGTTCGATTTTATATAAGTATAATAAGCTTGGTACATATTCCGATTTATCTGAGGTTAAGGATTATTGGAAGCGCGTCGTCCCAAAACCTGAGAGAAAAGAAATTTGTTTAAATGTCATGATGATCCATGTGCTGGTCATCCTGGTATTCTGAAAACTTTTACAGAGTAAGTCAAAGATACTACTGGCCGAAGATGAAATCTGATATCACTCGTTATGTGAGGAAGTGTTCGGTATGTTCAAGATGCAAACCTGAACAAAGTAAGCCGGCAGGACTTATGCAACCACACCAGGTTGTAGATAGGCCTTTTGAAGTAATTACTTGTGACCTAATAGGTCCATTACCGCGCTCAACTCGTGGGTTTAGGTTTATTTTGGTTATCGTTGATGGTTTCAGTAAATTTACGTTGGCCATTCCGTTAAGGAATTCTTCAGCAAATTTGGTTTGTCGGGCTATCGAAGATCAATGGCTTTTGATTTTTGGGCATCCAAAACGTCTTATTTGTGACAATGGTGTGCAATTTCGTGGCAAAGAATTTCGTGAACTTATGGAATCCTATGGTATAAAAATATCTTTTACAGCAAACTATCATGCTCAAGCTAACCCTACCGAGCGTGCAAATAAAACTTTGGGCACGATGATTCGATGTTATGTCAATGAAAACCATCGTGATTGGGATCGTAATCTATCGAAATTGACTTGCGCCATTCGTACTCAGGTACATGAATCTACTAAGCATACTCCATATTTTGTCGTTTTTGGTACTAATATGCCAAGTAATTTGGAGGATAAAAACTTTGATGGTGCAGCATTCTCGGGTGAGAATAAATTACTTAGGAATAGAGCGGAGGCTTTCGGGAAACTGCATGCAGATGTTAGGGCGAACTTGGAGAAAGCAGCGCTACGTAATAAAAGAACGTATGATCTACGTAGACGAGACGTAACGTATGCTGTTGGTGATAGGGTGTATAGGAGAAACTTTGTAATATCAGATGCATCTAAATTCTTTTCCGCTAAATTAGCGGATAAATATGTTGGACCTTTTGTTATTAGGAGAAAAGTGTCACCATGGACCTACGAGCTTTGTGATCTGGATGGTAGATCGCGTGGCATTTGGCACGCTAAAGATTTGAAATCATGTGTACAAAATTAATTTTAAATTTTAAATGTAAATATAGGTAGTTTAAGTGATTATATGACGAAAATTTGTTAAATTTTCTCTGGGAGGTTAGGTGGAATTTGTAACAACCTTTTCGGTTGCTACAAGTATTAATATAATTATGCAAAAATTTGGTAATAAAGTATGCAAACTTGAAGAGGTTTTATAGATAATTTTGGTAAAATACAGTAAATTATCCAACTAGAAATGTTTTGGACAGTACTTGCTGACAAATAGGACCGTGTAGTTTCACCTGAATAAGAATTACTTACGGCAATGGGTTAATTAATCCAGAGGAAAAATGGGTAATTAATAGTTTTGAGGCAGTCACAGTCTTAAAGCACGTTTAACAGAACTTATCCTGGCATAACCCTTCCCTAGCAGGAATGCACATATAGAGTAAACACTAAGGATTAATATACGTTATGTTTTATTTTTCTGAAAAACAAGATATCTTTAAAAATCGAGTAACTATAACTCAACTACAGAATGTTTTTGTTTTGGTAAGCCATTTTAGGAACTAAAAGTCAAATTTTACCTGCAAGGTGAGTGCGCTATCAATTCATACGCAGGATAGGCTGTGATAAGAGAAACAGGTTGCCGAGATTCCTTTGTTGCTTAGTTTGTTTTGTTTAGGATATATCTATTTATTTAAATAGTCTAAATAATAGGCGTTATTTTCCTTAAATAAAATGGTATTTTATATTGTTTTCACAAATATTAAATAAAATTTAATTCTTAAAGGAGGGGAGTTGTCTAGGATTATATTAGTAAATTTTAAAAATTTGAACTGACGTCACTAAAATTGGTCTGATAACGAAAACCGGCAATTATATTTTCGAGACCGATTTGCTAAGGGTTGGCAGAACTGATAAAAGTAGACAACTTGAGCATTCCGTTAATTAATTATTTGTCGTAGCCAACGTGGATCATTAATACCGTCCAAAACAATTAGACCTTGAAGAAGAACTTTATATAAGTCTAGTTTGTAATTAATTTCATAGATATTAATAAAATGGGGTTCTAAAATTAATTTTAAATTATTATTATTAAGAGAATAATTTAATGTGTTGCTAACGGTCTCATGTACAATTTTCAAATTTGCTTCTGGGAGAATTTTGGTGTTCTATGCAGGAACCGTCTTCACGTTTCTTTCTTTTAAGCTGAAATGTTTTAAAACTAAGACCGAATTGATTTATTGTGATCATCCGCTATTTCTTGCGGGATTTAAAGTCGAAGTTTAATAGTGTTTTCTTATGTATTTCGCGGTTGGCGGTTAAATTTTTGAGGTTGGTGTAAGAAAACACGTTCCTTTAAAGGGATTTTTACATTTATTCAGCACACGCCATTCCAACGACGGCAGGACGCCATTTGTCGGAATAGACAAACCATTCATAGGTATGTGGTATTTTTTTTTCTTTTAAGAAAAATAATTCAGGGTGATCATGAAATAAAAATAAAACTGTTTTTCTTACGAAGTTCTTTATTACTTCAGGGCGAACATTGTTACTAAGAAGGCGCAACGCACTAAGAGGCCATTCTTAGGGATTTTCCTTACGGTACGGCAGGTTTTCCAGGACCCTCAACTAACCCATGAGGTTTGAGTTAACTCGCACGAGTAAGTTCGTTCCATTTTATTTATGGGTTCTGTTTATTTTAGGGTTTTTCCTACGGGCTAGTAGTTTGCAGTATCTTAGAGGCACAATTCCTTCCATTCCACCTGTAGACTGTTATCCTGGTGACAAAATTGATTAAAAAAAAGTTTTTCTTTGTGCTTCCTTAACGTTTTAGTCCTTTTTTTTATTAAATTTTAAAATATTTAAAATGTACAAAGCCTTGCGTGAAAGCAATTAGGGTTTTCTCTGGAAATCTAACGGTTACGCGTACCGCGCATAATAATTGAAATATTTATTATTATTCTTTCTTTTTTAATATTATTCCCCTCCCTCTACGCTTACGTAAGCTGCGGTAGTGGTATATACCGAACGTCTCCTCTATTAGATATTATGGTTTTGGGTAGACATTGGCTTTCACTTTGCGCTCATTATTAGTATAATAAATGTTATATTAAAAAAAAAATAGAGAACCTTTTGTTGATTTAAAGATTTGAGTATGTTGGTAAATTGGGTTTAAATACATATAAATGTAGGTTCCAACCTTTCTCCACTTAATTAATATACATTATTTTGGGAAAGTTGTCTCTTATTGACCTTCATTGATATCTTTTTTTTTATATATATTGTTTTGCTCGCTGAGCATCCATAAAAGTTATCGGTTTCGTGGTTTTGCCAAAAGTACTGTGGGTTTAACTAAAACCACGGGCGCCCATTTGTTCTTTTTTTTGTAAACAGTAAACTGTTTATTAGTAGTTCGTTTTTTTCTATTTGACCCAGCCCTTCTCCACTGTTGAAAAGTGGCGGCAACCATACAGTACTCTCAAACTTAAAATTTAATTTTTTTTTTAACAACTCTTATGGATGCAGGTTTAGAGTAAACTAGCGCGTCACAGTACTCAGTCAACCTAAAAGTAAATTTCATTATTAAAATGTTTTAATGTAACAGTGGCCCCAACTAAAAAGCAGGTTTTATTAAAATACCTAAATAACTTATTATGAAATGAGAACAGGCAATTATTTTATAATTGTTATTTATTCACTAAGCACCAAACAGCTACAATAAATTAACTTCTTTCCAACAAAGGTTTTCCGGTCTTCTCTAATAAATGTTTTCCGGATTGGCGTTTCGATTAATGACCTAAAGGGATGACCTAAACTAAACTTAAGGAAGTCAAATAAGTTGCGGCTTAACCCTCTAACCTGATTTTGACCCTCTATTTAGAAAATAAATTAAAGGTAATATAAAAAAATTATAATTAGCTTATCTGGAAAAATAGAAAAATAAGATATTACCAATGATATATGTATTAATAAAAACCTAAAAACAAACTTTAAAATGTTGATGTTTTTTAATGGACCCGTGAAATGAGTTTAGTTTTAGCAGAACAGGTCCAAACTTAATGTTTTAAATTTTTAAACATATTTTGACTTCTACATGGTGTATAAAGTAAAATGCTCAGGATTTAAAAAGTCGAAAACTTTATATGACATATGTGTCAAAACTTGACAGATACCTTAACAACTGGAAACTTTTGTCCTATTCTATAAATTTCAGATTCAGATCAGTAGATTTATTTGCTAATAAAATGAACTAAGTTTTAAATGTTTAAATCAACAAATAAAAAAAAAAAAATTCTCGCAGTTAAAAATTAAAACAATAATTGGCAACAGAGCTACCCAAAAGCCTTGTGCATGAAGTAGCCAGTTGTACATTGTGCTCATCGGTCCGGCTGCGATATTTTTGTTATTAAATCGGAAAAATATGCCCATGTGTTGTAAATTAAGGAAAACCCTAGTGCAAGTGTACCAAATAGTTTTAAAAATGGAATCTGTGCAACCGAGAAATCTTATTCTTTAAGCAAAGTAAAAAAGTGCTGTTTTAAAACATAGTAATTTGTGTTCCAAAAATGGGTTTTAAGCCTTAACTTGTGGTACTTATAGTTATTTTTTAATTCCAAATAAAAACCAAACAATTATGAATTATTTTTTACTTAAATTCAACTCCGAATTAAATATCAAAATTAATTGCAAGCGGTAATTTTTATTATTTGTATGTAAATGAACATCTCCTTAAAAAAAGTATAAATATGCAAAACCTCGCAAAAAACGTTCGACGTTCGACTCGCTGCGATGAAACGTTATTGCCAACTTTTTTAAACTATGAAAACCCATATTTCTAAAACAATTCACTTTTAACCTATATGTTCTTGGCTTTTTTGACTTATTTCGAGCCCCACTATCGCCCATTTAAATCGTGAGCATCATACTTTTTTCACCCAGTATTTCATTAACGACATAATTTAAACAAATAGTTTTTAAATGGTTTTAGCCATGGTTGAAAGAAGAAATTTTAAATTAAACAAAGACAATGTTTAACTGAAAAATAAAAAAACTAACTGCGGTAGCTACTTATTGTGGTTAGTTGTGGTTAGTTGTGGTTAGTTGTGGTTAGTATAGTTAGTAATATAAACTAACTAGAATTAACCATAACATTTTCTGGCTCAGGTTTATGTGGATACTGTTAATTCAAAGAAGCTAATACTCTATCAGAAGAATTTCTGAGAGTTTTTGAGTAAGCATACACTTATACATAATCTTTATTCTGTTTCCTACGAAGATAATTTCTACTTATTGTGTTCTTCGTATTTAAATTAATTTAATACTAGTAGTATTTTACTCCGTTGACTATATTTTTTTCTAAATTAGGCAGAACTACCCATCTTAATTTGGTCACGGATTTAACATATAGTTGGATATGAAAATACAACTAAGTCGCTTTACCATTATCTGCATAGATATTGACTGCAAAGCACTTTGTTGGTAAACTCCATAATTCAATTAGTCCTAATGCCAAGAAGGTTTTAATGCACATAGGGCTGAGTTGGGCATTTTTTAAAGGGTATTAAAATCGTATTACCTAATATATACCTTTTTGGGACTGAGTTGGACGACGACTAGTATTAATGTGAAAATACATTGACTATAACAGCACATAACCCAGATGGTTTTTGTCTACTCCAAACATGTTAAGCTAGCAACTTATTTTCTTATAACGTAATAAACATTGATCAACGCGCATCACTGGGAAACATCGTTATTTATGTTATCAAGTTTTTTTGTATTTAATTACTTGATAAACTATAACAGAGCAGTTTTAAATAGTGTAATAAACTTAAAATATCTACTACCATATATATTATTATACCCAAAACATAAGCTTTTATCCATATTCAGGCCCTAGATTTAAATGCACTTTTTAATTTTTACATCTCACTAATCAGTACTACTTACATAAGTGATAATTTTTTTTTTTTTTAAAACAGTCCATAGAACCACATAATCACACTGATCACATTTAAACATTTTAACATCTTCGGGAATTTTATGCCTGAGAAGATCATTTTTAAAGCGCCTTTCTCAAAAGTGTGATAATCACACTGATCATATTAAAACATTTCAACATCTTTGGGACTTTTATGCATGAGAAGATGCCTTCTTAAAGCGCCTTTCTCAAAAGTCTTATAATCACAATGATCACATTTAAACATCAAGTGCGGGATTTGCAGACGTTTAACCAATTTTTTTTCGTCGTGTCCAGGCTTTGTGCTTGCCAATTTTAAAAAAAGTAATCTTTAGGTGCCCGTAGCATCAAAAAAGTTTGGGTAGAAATAGTGGCCTACGTTTTACTAGGACGTCTGTGGTGATTATTAATAATTGACTTTTGTTTTTGCCTTCGAAAAGTGAACACGTGCTCTAAAAGCCACACTTAAAATCGTAGTTTGTCAGCAAAAAAAAAAAATACATATTTAGTAAGACAAAGAGAGGAGGAAGGACAATGGTAAGTAAGAAAAATATTTTGTTTCGGTGTGTTGTCCATTTTTTTATTTTTAGTTTTTTCTTGGCGTTATAACTTTCCAACAGATTAAAATTGTTTACTCATATCATTGTTATTTTTAGGGTTTGTGGTGTCGAGGAATTAAAAAAAAAACTTTTATTTTCCAATATACTAATCCTATAATCAAATTTTTGCTTTATAAAGTTAAAAAAAATTTTGATTTGTCCCATATGCACTTTTATAAAGTATATAAGTTTATTTATACACTTTTAAAAAAGCTACGGTGTTGAACTAAACAAGTGTAATGTTAACAACAAATAGTGACAATACAAGTATTCAAAAATGCACATATTGAATTTAAAAGCACTTTTTAGATAACGGGATAGTACTACCATCCTTGTTCGACAACTGACTAATGCCCAGTTTATATAATACAGGGTTCCCCATAATAGACTACCCATTTTAATTGCTTAGTAAAATTGTTAAAACTTAATTAAACTAACATTTTATTACACCAAAATTTGACAAAAAATAATTCATGACACGATGAAGGAAAACCAGGTCTATTTACCGAACCTTTTGAGGAATTCGGACTTTAAGATCTTGGATGTTTTCTGGACAAGTTACAAAAACCTTTGACTTTAAATAATTCACAGAAAAAAGTCTGGTGCAGTTAAGTCCGGGAAACTTAAAAGCCAATTTAAATCTCCAAATAGTGAAATAAGTCTGCCATTAAACACGTCTCGCAAAACTCTTTTAGAGTTTTTAGCGGTATGTATTGTTGCTTCATCTTCTTTCATTAAGCTTTATATTTTCACGCGAAAAAACTCGTTGTTGGGTTAAATAATTCATGAGAATTAAAACTAAACATTAAATTATGTGTTTAAACCTAACGATGCTTCATTAGAAAAATGAACTTTTACGAAAATAAATGTATTCTAGTTTTGTGACAGGTTCCTACTCGATTAAAAATATGTTGATTTATATCTCAAATGCCATAGAAAATAATAATATATAAAAAAAACGTACTGACTTATCTCATATAGAATTTATTTTAATATCAAAATAGGTAATTTATTATGGGGAACCCTATATCATATTACATAATTATTTTAAATAATAGTATGCTAAGTGCATTTTAAAAATACCAGTTTAAGAAAGAATTATACGTTTTTGCACAACGTTGCCGGTCTATCAGAAAACCAAAAAACTAACTCCATATAATTTTATTAGAAAGACATAACATACGTTACAAAGTTAATTTTCCGATATCCATCTAAAATTTTCCAGATAAATCTAAAGGGTCTCCAGGGAGTCCTTTTTTACCGCCGAGTTAAATTCAGCGGAATTAATATTATGCCAATATGGAGCCGAGCCGGTTTTTGGGACTTCGAAAGTTTAATAAAAAAAGGTTTTGTCTTGATTATTGAAACACTCTTAAAGTTATATCTAGCGTAAATAACCCTTTCGTAATTCTACGAAAGTATTGTCGACCTTTCTTTTCCTAATGTACATAAATATTTTACTTTAGATTATATAAAGTGGATATTAAAATAGGCCTAATTTAAATTTTTATCTGCAAAGCTAATACGTATCAAAAGTATTTAATAACACTTCTTCATTAGGTATAAGTTAGTTGTGGTTAGTTATGAACTAAAACAGGTGGCTTTTAAAAAGTTTACCCTTGATGTTCGTATTTTCTTTACAAATTGTATAATTTGATTTGTGTATGACTAGCAAATTTATAAAAAAAATATATATTGACTGTAAAAGTATAGTAATAAAAAGTATATCGTATAATTTTATTACATAATTCCTAATGTAACCTTCGCCCATTGAAAAAATTGGAAAAGTTGTTTTCCCATAGCTGCACTTGCTGATACAAATACACTTTAGAGCAAAATGCTTCTTGCTTCCCGTTTTCCTAATTTTTTTAATAAAGAAGTAAAACAAGGCCAAGTGTATAATTAATAAGAAATAAGAAAAGAGAAAAACTTATAAATATCAACATAAAAAATATCTAGCCGCCCTATTTCAAACCGAACTAATTATATTGGAAAATAAAAGTTTTTTTTTAATTCCTCGACACCACAAACCCTAAAAATAACAATGATATGAGTAAACAATTTTATCTGTTAAAAAGTTATAACGCCAAGAAACAAACTGATAAATAAACAGACAGATGGACAGACACACCGAGAGACAGAAATATTTTTCGTGTTCTAGGGACCTCAAAGCAGTATGAATTTGCAAAAATTTAGGTGCGATATTTTCGCTATTAAGTACCGGTTGTCCAAGTATCTCTAAAAATGTTTATCGCACAGCGTTGGGGAAAAAATATTTTCGGTAAAAGTGGTCAAGAAAAATAGCTGGAAATTATTTTCAAGTTTTTGAAATGGCCGCTAGGGGGCGTAACTGCAATCTTGAATGTAAAAAAGTGATGTTCCGGTAAATTTTGCTATATAAACCTAACAAAAAATAACTAATTTTTATATTCGAGGAAAATCTAAATCTTTTTTGTTTGACAATTTTTGCTGCATCTCTAAAAATAAAGTAGGGGGGGTATTTAAAGGTTTTCGTAAAAAACACCCTGTATCTTCGAAACGGCTAAGCCGATTTTAAGAAACTTAGGCTAGTTAAAAAAAACTGTTCTTGGGCTATAAATCTTATATTATTTGATGTTTTGTTAGTTTCACATGTCGCCGCTAGAGGGCTTTTTTCAAAATTCCGACAGAAATGGTTAATTTTCTTAAAAAAGAATGCATTGGTATGATTTTTTTTATAAAAACGTAGCTAAATGATGCCTAAACAAGCTTGCGAAAACTATATCTCCATATTTTGTTCCTTATCTAAAATTTAGACCAAAGAAAATTTTATACGTTAATATGTCAAAAACTATAAAAGCTAAAAAATTATATAACACAAATTATGTATTTTTACGAATCTTTAATTTGGTTGTTATATTCTTTTCGCCTAAATGCAATACTTTACGAATAATAATCAATTAATCGAATTTTCGGGATTTTTTTAAGGTATACCCCTGGAATTCAATTTTATATTATAACTCGTAAAGTATATCATTTAAACAAAAAAATATACAACTTAAATTAAGGGTTTCGTAAAATACATAGTTATTGTCCCATAAATTTTTTTGTAGATTTTATAGTTTTTGAGATATTGACGTATAAAATTTTCTTTGGCCTAAATTTTAGGTAAGGAACAAGATATCGAGATACGGATTTCCCGAGCTTGTTTAGGCATTATTAAGCTACTTTTTCATGAAAAAAAATTATACCAATGCATTTAATTGTTTTGAGAAGATTCACCATTTTTGTCGGAATATCGAAAAAAGCCCTCTAGCGGTGCCATGTGTAACTAACAAAACTTCCTTTCTTATTTGGACACCCGCTACGATACTTTGACAAAGAACATTAAAGGTTAAAATATGTTATTACTTTATAGATACTTTCATATGTTTCAAAAAATATTGTTTTTTTTTAATATATATTCTAGGAAAACAGTGTTTAAAAAACCGATAAAAGGTATTTTCCCGAGGTAGGATTTAAACCTACACTTTAGCTGTAAGTTAACTTACTTCAATTTGAGGTTAATTGCTTCTATAGTCCAAAGTCATCTTTATAATAGAGAAAGATTCTCAAGAAGAAAAGTACTTTAATATGGTTATTTGTCAATAAAACGTTTTGATCTTATTGTTACATGTAGGGTCAACAGATTGTGGCTTTAGCAGGAAATAAATCGTGTAGATCCAAGACAATCAAACTTTTAAATTTTTACCGAATAAATTTTACTGTCAATTTGTAAAAGTAATAATCGATATGTTTGGGCGACATAAACTTATTGATTTTTAAACAAGAGAAAATAGTTTGTCTCGTTTTCAAACTTTTTGCCAATTAAGCCATAAATTCAGTTAACACAAATCAATAACTCAACTAACATTTATTTTTATTGCAGTTCTTTACACAGTTCAGAAACTTCTGCTATTACAAACTAATGGAGAGTTTCATAAAAAAAGGGAACTTTATTACTGATTATAACTAAAAAACCTTATTTATTTTACATTTGCAAGCATTCTCAATATTTGGTGACTTCCGGACTGTATAGATACCTAGCTGAAAAAACAGTAATTTTATTTGCCAATTTTAATAATAATAAATAAAAACTATAACTTGCTAGTTTGATTGGTAAAATTGTTTTTTAAATAATTAAAGGCTAGAAGCCTATTTGGGACTGACCACTTAATCAATTTCCAATACATAACACAATTTTCATTTATTTTTAATATTCTCTTTCTATCTCTTTCTCTCTGGATAAAATGTTTTTTGTCGGGACCCGCGCCTGTCGAATCTAGATTCACTATTTTAAATGTGGGATATAATTATAACTTATTCTTCATAAAGCGGGCCACAAATGGAAGTATTGGGAAATTCAAATAGCCATTTTCGAGATAGTGGTGGACGCGAAACAATATTTTTTGTAAAATCTATGTGGTATTAATTTTATATTAAAAAAGTTTTTTTATGATCGCCCTAATATTTAAATTATCATACACAAGGTGGCTATTTATTGCTAAACATTGGTTGACATGTACAAAAATCAAACTTTGTCGCATGTCATGATTTGTCAGTTAAAGTGGTAAAAGTATTAATTTCATATTTTTATGTTCACATATGTGTGACTACGAAAGTAATTCTAAACAAACTGAAAACTCCTATATATAAAATAAAGCAGAAGCTGCTTTACGCACGCTAATTCCTTAGAAATAGAAGAAACTGTATTAGAAAAATTAGTTTTAGTGCGCAGAAAAAAGGATAGGGAATATTTTGGAAAAGTTAATTTGACGTACTTGTCCCAGCTATCTTTAAAATGTGCCCCTTCTACTTTATAGAGTATTAATTCAATGATGCGCACTACAATTTATTACAATAAAATTGTGGACATAAGTTAATATACCAGTGTTATTGCATTTTGCAGTCAGGTGGTTATAAACCGAGAAAGTCCAAAATATTGTTTAAAAAAGAGGTTTAAAAGTTCCTAAAAGAAGCTGACGACAAAAATTATTTCTAAAGAAAATAGTGTTAATCGTTGGAATTTTTGGGGCCTGTAGGAGAAAGGAGTTGACCTATTTACAGGTAAAAAACTTCAAGAATGCTACGTCGTTTATTAGAATCATCATTTCCAATACAAAAACCAGTGTTTTCTGAATATTTACAATGTTGAAAGAAAATATAAAAGCAGTGTGTTTTTGGACATTTTTTGTAAATATATAAGCCTACGCCCCTCTAGTATCGATCAAAATCGATTTTATCGAGTATAGAAATTTTAGATGCACTACACAAGCCATGGATATAAATACTACTCGTATTGGTTCTATACCTAAGGAGATTTTTGAATTCCTTAGACTTCCCAATGCAAACGCGTACAGGGCACTGCTTTAGACGGTGTTCTGCGACCTTCCTTACGGATTGGTGTTCCCTATTTCTGTGGCAGAAGGTTTTGTAGAAAATTCTATCGAAGACAAAAGGATGATAGCAAGAATTTTTTTTTTTGAAAAAGAACGATTACGCTGCAGATAGTGCTACTTCTGTTTCTTCTACCAGTACTTAACGAATACAACTAATTACAACTAACCAACGTGGTTTATTTAACTAGGCTTGCGCCTGACCGTACTAAAATACTGTTTTTGCAAGGTTTGAACAAATCCTTAAGGCCGGTCCAGACACAACGTCTTATCAAACGATTTATCGAATCAGACAAGTCCTATCAAGTAAAACGGCGCATGTGGACCACAAAACGTACGTCTTGCATGATCGACAATAAGGTTGTACGATAAATCGAAAATTTGAAGAGCGAGGCATCATTTTATGAAAATTAATTCGACAATTTGAAGCGTGTGGACAAACTTCCGTTTTATTAGAAATTGTTTTAGTATATTTTCGTAGTACGTATCGCACTACTTGTTGCTTTGTGTATGCATATTTAAATATATTTTGCATTTGAAAATTTAAAAGCAATATGTCTGATCTTCGTCAGTGTTCCCGACAATTTTTAACAGAATTTATTGAACTCTATCATAGTTTTCCTTTGTTTGTGGCAAGTTAAAAGTGAGTATAGTGATCGGAATAAGAAGTCACAGGCATATGAAATAATGATTGAAAAATACAAGGAAATTGATGAAGCGGCAAACAAGGAAACAGTTACCAAAAAATTAACTCTTTACGCACCGTTTACAAAAAGAACGCGCCAAAATAATGAAATCCACTAAAAGTGGTGCTGTGAAGATGATATCACAAACCGACGTTATGGTATTTTAATTTGCTTGAGTTTCTGAGTGACCAATATCAAATAAGACAGTCGACAAACACTATCGATGATGAGGCACATCAAGAGGAAAGCGAAAAGAGGTAAGTAATATATATTTATTAATAATAAAAGTAAATCCTATAGGTATCCAAAGCATTTTATTGTTCAAAATTATTTAACTCTTTTTTATAACATGTAATACAAACTATGAACTACTGAAAAACTAAATTATCTTGCCATGGACTACCTCATTGTTAAAATAGCCACAGAACTTTTCTCTAACTATTTTTGCATTATTAAAAATTTGACCTCTTCTTCTCCTCTTTGAAGGTCATGCATTAAATTAGGATCACACCTATCTCCTAACTCAAGAGAATAATCTGCAGTAATATTTTCTCTATCCATACTTTCTGGAGGTGTGTAATTTGTGGAGATTTCTTGCGAAGAAAATTATGTAATGCACAACATGTCAAAATAACCTTGTCAATGCTTTCTATCTTCAAATTTATAGCAGTGTGGAAAACTCGAAATCGGACGCTAAAATGCCGAAAGTATTTTCAATAGTTCTTCGGGCTCTGGATAACCGGAAGTTAAAAATTCTTCGTTCTCTATTGAGTGTTTCCATACTATATGGCTTGATAAGACGAACGCATTGCAAAGGCCCCATCACCAATAAACGTATATCCAAGAATTTCGTTCGAATTGGGCATAGATTCTGGATTAGGAAGTTTTAGATCATTATTGACTAGTTTTTCATAAAATGTGGTATTAGCAATACTCCACCATCAGAGATTCTACCATTTGTGCCCACATCGCAGTAGATAAACTCGCAGTTTGCATTAGCTATTGCCATAAGAACTATGCTATGCGTCTTTTTGTGTTAAAGTAATATGATCCGCTTCCCCTTTGGAGGAACAATTCTAATATGCTTGCCATCAATACTGCCCAAACAATGCTGAAATTGCCATTTTTTTCAAAGTCGGCTGCTATTTGTACCACTCCTGTTCGCTTTTTGGAAACTAAAACAAAAGAAAATACATTATTATTACCTTTATAGTAACTAGTAAATACATGTTCTTATCGTCTAGTTAATTTTAGCTATACAATTTTAAAAATGGAACTTTAAATGAGTTAATGGAATTTTGTTCTGCATCAAACATGCTTCAATTTTTATACATTTTTTACGGTTGTATTTTTATTTCCTTATAAAATTGTAATATTTTATTGTTCCAGGTTGACTTAGAATATCAGAGTTTTCCTGCTACACCATCTACCGGTCGGCCATCTACTCCGACTAGTGATACCGCTACCAATGCCTTGCTAGCTACCCGGACTTTAAATCGCAAAAAGAAGGCGGCCCCAAATAACAATGAAACAGCCGAAGTTATGTCTAAAATTAGTAAAAAATTGGAATTATTGCAGGAAGATTCACATGACCGATTTGGAAAACATGTCGCTGATAGACTTCGAGCAATCCATCCTGATCAACTTAAGTTTGCAATGAAACTTATCTCTGATGTTTTATTTGAGGCGGATATATTATCCTTAAGTAGATATTCCAAAATTATGACTGAAGATCAACATCCTCCTCAACAGTCTCAACGAGAAACGAGACAGCAACACTTTAGCAATATGTGCCACATCGTGTCACCAATACCGAACCAAATGGACAAAATTTCCCAAGTCAAGGCTGGCATCAAAAGGTATTACGCAGCGAAAAACGGCCCAACCAGCATGCCCAACAGCTACAAATAATTCATAATGCAATCGCACCGGAGGAACCCACTAACACAAATTTAACTTTTTCCAATATTGAACAGAATCCGTGCATTTACGTCATTCCATAACCAGCAGCAAACACCACAAAGAAGCATCTTTTCATCAGCTACGCAATTTTCACAACAAACGAACCAAGAAGAACATCACTCACTACTTGAGATTGGCCAGCAGCAAGTCACTTTAACAGACGACCGAACCCTTCTTTCAGAAAAGGACACAGATTCTAATCCCAAAAATATTGTTCAGTATGTTTTAAAATTTAAACCCAATGAGGGTGTTTAAATAAATAAGAAATATGTTATCACTAAATTAATTATAGGTTGTGTTTATGTATTTATTATAGAAGACGTTTTTTTATTTTTACTTTTCTTCTTCAATAATGTTTAGTTTATTTCTAATAAAAATATATTCTCAAACTCACCTTTTAGGTAGTCTTTTAAAACCCTGTAGATAGCGTCACAAGTTTCCGGTATTATTTCACTCAGTGATTGCTTGGACATGATGATGGTAAATTCCAAATCTTTGTAGCTTCTTCCTGTTGCAAAAAATCTTAACGTGGCACTAAGTCTCTCATGAGCTGAAATGGCTTTTCTCATACAGGTGTTTTGCCTTTTAATGTAAGGAGTAACATATTTTAACAAATTGTTGTAAGTTTCAGTGTCCATCCTCAGGTAATTACGCCAATCATCTGGTTCAAGTTCACGTAATAATCTGACATGAGAAAATTTACGTCTTTTTAACAACCATCCCCTCGACCATCTTAATCTTCGATTTTTTTGTTTATTTCTGCTTTTTATTGCAATGCAAGTAGCATAGAGCGACCAAGGAAGCGCTTCTTCCATGACCGAAAACGTCTCGAAACTAAAATTTGACCGATTAGATGGAAACGTGTGGACACGCTATCTTTTGTACTTTTTGTCGAACGATTTGCATGCACGTTTTATCGTTTGGATAAGACGTTGTGTCTGGACCGGCCTTAGTCGCACGTGTAGTGCAGAACTTGCGTGATATAGACTTGTTTGTCTAATGTTTTGGTGTTTGGAGCTAAGTATAAATTGTGTTTTTGGAATATCTGGTAAAAAATTAGTTGATCCAATACCAGGGTAATAAATTTTATTATTTCCCATGTTTTAGGTGTTAGACAGCATTAGGTGTACTGCCAACTTGGTCATATTTTCTAATTTTTTTCAGATCAAAAGGGTAAAGAAAATGAAAACGAAAGGCCCTTGGAAAACATATATTAATAACCAAGAAACTGAAGAGCCTTGGGAAAAAGCAGCGGAAATAAAGTAGATTTTTTTAAGGAATGACGACGTACAGGACAAAAACTACTCCTCATTTATAGAATTGACGAAGAAATATTGTTCATCCCTTAAAAATTCTTTTTAAGGAAATCCCGGAATAAAAGTAGGTACTCCTCCAAATTCCGACCCAATATATTATTTATCTTCGTTTCTTGAAGATACATATTTAAAAATATTATTACTGGAACAAACAGAAGAGCAAACCAGTTTTTACAGTCACGTAAAAGTAAAATAATGGCAAGATATTAAAGGAAATTAAGAAATTTATAGGGTTTTTCTGTTGTGTTGCTACTAAAGTGTTTTCCTTGCTTGCAAAGCAATGACGTAAGCACCCTTTATATAACCATACATTATTTAGTCAAACAATTTAAATAAATATATTAAAATTTGTAAATAACAATGTGCATGATCAAGAAGATAAAATTTTTAAAGTGCGGCCAATAATGCCAAAGATTTTAGAAATTATAAGAGTAACATTTTACCCTAATTATTACTTATTTATTGGTGAGCTATATTTGGTTAGCAGGGATGTTTGTCGTTTAAACAATATATATCCAATAAAAAAAAGTAAGTACGATGTCAAATTTGTTGCCGTACTTACTTTTTTTGTTGGTTACATGTAGTTACATAAGTTGTATACATAGGAAAATATACTCTGCAAGAATACAATAGGATTCATGCCCATGTTGTTGTAGAAATATAGCTTACTGACTATTTAGAGAAATGACAAACAGTTTATTTAGATAATTTTTATACCAGCGTCAGTTTGGCAAAAGTATTTCTTAAAAGAAACACTTTATGTGTTGTTATTTAATTCAAGAACAAAAGAAAAAATAAAACAAGATATTTAAAAAAAATAATAAAAAATCAAGAAGCAATTTGAAATAGGAAATGTCGAGTATTGGTAACAAATTGAAGAGATAGGCGAAATGAACAAATGATAAGTACAAAGCACATGCACAAAATCATTGAAATTAAAGCAAACAATACAATAAAATTAAATATATTAAGTCTGTAGAGAAAAAAAAATTCGAGACAGAAACAAAAAGCTTGTTGAAAAAATTCCACGTTTTGAAACTAAATCCACAAAGAATAAAAAAACTAGATAAGTATCATGTCCTGTTTGGGAGATAGAACCAGGTCTTTGTAATCATAAAGTTTTTTTTTCTTTAGTTTGTGTTTAGTGCTTATTGACATTTTTCCCAGACTTTATGTTTACAAACTTTTATATTGTTACATTTTGTCTTTTCTAGATTATGCTAAGTCTTTAGTGAAATATCCTATTGTTTTTAGTATTTTCAGAAACTTTTTTTTCGTTTTTTATAATTTAATAAATACATTTAGCTTACTGGGCATCTATTTAACTGCTCCGATTGGGATATTATTGTGAATATTCACTTACAACTGTCAAATTAAGAGGTATTTTTTATTGGATGCCTGAAAAATGTATCTATGCAATAAAGAAATTTAAAACAATATTATTTGCTTTTGGGCCCGGAGTGAACATTATTCATTTTACCGCGGCACTTAACCTGTTCATAGACAGACAAACTTTTAAAAACTTCCTATAAATTTATTTAGGTCCGCATATTCTACCATCTTTTGGCGCCGTATTAGTTGGCGCCGAATTAGCTAGCGCCGAATAGGCGCGCCAAATCGGCGGCGTCAAATCGGCCCTTTTTAAACAAATTAAAAAAAAGTCCAAATTCTGTTTTTTACAGATATCTGTAGATGTACCTAAAATTTTTACACTTTTCAAGTACTAAAATAGTTACTTCGCTACAATTTAAGCCTTTTCAGTATATTTCACCGTTTGCTAGATTCTAGTAGCAAGCTTTCAATTTATTTCATGCTGTGTATGTATGCAATACTGCATGATTTTCTTTTCATAAAAAAACTGTTTGGATAAGCAACAAGAAAAAACGTTTTTAAATACAAATTTTATATCTTTGCCTGTAATTATTGACATAAATAAGAAAACTCCCCAGGTAGACCTTTTTTACCGCCGAGTTAAATTCACTGGAATTAATAGCATCCAGCCGAGCTTTAAAACTTTCATAAAAAAGGGTGTTGGCTTGATTATTGAAACACTCTTAAAGTTACATCTAGCGTAAATAAAGCCCTGGTAATCCCACCGACGTAAATTCGAACTTTATTCTTTAAAAAATTCGTTTGGGGATTAGCAAACTATTTTTAGAATTAATCCGGTAACGGACGACTAATTTTTGTCACACAATTTCGTATTATTTAAAAGGATGGATAAAAATTAATTTACCTGAAGTGGTTTGGGTTACATCTGATAAATTTTGCGGCTTAAAATAAGTAACAAAACCAATTGAAATAGTATTTTTAAATAAACAATAAACAAATGCTCATTTTTTGTTATACCCACCTTTGTTATATAAATATTGGGATTAAGGTTAGATTAAAATACATTCTTGAAGGAAATTTGAAAGTTCGAAAATTGTAAAAAAACATAACTCCGTACAAAGTTAGTTTATTGTAATTTGTAAATAATAAATGCGGAATACATTTTTTTAAAAAACCACGTTCCTTATATGGCGACCATCAAACCTTACACACTCTTGGAGTCTAGTATAAATGTTTTTAAAAACGCGTTTACATAGTGACTGGAAATCCTGCTAAATTCAGCTTGAATATTTTTTTTAAATTGTGACGCAGTGCTAAAATTTGTTTTGTAAACGACGGATTTAAAATATTAAAAAAAAATACACGGGCTTAAATCTGGTGACCTAGAAGGCCACGGTATCGTGCCGTTATGAAACTGGAATCCGTGTTTCGGTTTTAGTAGCGACTATTGTGTAGCTCCATTCCAAAAAATGTATTAATTATCTTGGGTATCCGAATTAATAGTTACAGTTTACCAGCGTTATTTTTTAAAAGAAATCATTATTTCTAGGTTTAAACTTTCATATTGACAGATAAATTTGTCTTGATTTGCAAACGTCCTAATAACGAAAATTTTGCTAATCTATATATTCTTTAAATAGGTTACCCAGCGAGAAGCAGTACGAATCATAACCACCTGTAAATTGAATTTCGTAATTTGCAGTATCGATGAACGTGCAAGAAGGCGGGGGGTGCACGGAGATTTTAGTTACAAAAATCATAATATGTTTTATATTTTTGTTCTTGAAGAAAGGGGGTTGGTGAACAGAAATCATAATATGTCAAAATTTCCGTTATTTTGGATTCTGTAGCTCAAAACTTTGCTACCTGTGACACCATAAGGTCGAACCGTATTTCATACAAAGTAAAACCGCCCAAGATATACAGCTTAACGACAAAATAGCAGTTTTCTTCACTCCACTGCTTCGTGGCCACTAAAAAATTCGCAGCGCTTGCGCTTTCAATGCCGCCCCCGTTACCCTCCCACGTGTTGCATTCGGATACTACCTCTTTCCAAACTTAGAAATCTGCTACTGGTCACTCTGTACATTTATTTAAAAAATGCAATGTTTTTAATGTCTTTAGACAATGTACGACACTTTGACCTTAGGAGCACCAACCGTTTTATTTGATATAAAATAATTATTGGACAACAAAATAAACCAATTAGTGCAATTGTTTTTCCTACATGGATATTTGACAACACTGGTATTACACTGGCAACAGCGCACTGGGGGGACGCTTTTTAGGCTGCACTAACAATACAAATTCTTCTGCAGACTGATTGGAACCGTCGTACACTTTATAAACAATTATGAAAGGAATACATAATTGTCTATAAAGGTATAAAAATAGGATGGGAAATTTTTATTTTGACTTAACCAACCTTCGTATTAAAGATAGTAACAAATTATGTATCTTTATATTTATAAGTTAAGAGTTTTATTAGAAGTTCAAAACATTTTACAGAAACATAATATGTAATAAAAAAATTAGGTAATGATTTGTAGAACAGAGCCGTTAATTTAAACCATATATGGTAGTAAAGTAAGTCTGATCAATGTCTTGATTAGTGATGGAAAATTTTCGGAAACATATTTCTGGAAATATTTCCGGAAATATATCAGAAACTATGGAAATATTGGAAATATAGAAATAAAAACTACAAAACTTAAAAACTATACATTTAATAAAAGTTTATCATCGGTAATACCATAAATGGTCAGATTTGGCTGAATATTCCTACGAAATATTCAAAACCAGGCAAAAAATACCTGGCTTAAAATCTAAGTACCAATGGTATTTAGTAAGACAATTGCGCGAATAAAACAAAGTTAAAAGCAAAATAATAATACCATTAACTTTTTCCTTTCTATCTAATAACAAATTTCGATTTTAGACATTTCAAATGGGGTTACCTATTTATACATGAGTGGAATTGTCATCCAAAAGTTAAAACGCAAAATACATTAATATAAATAAAAATTTAAGTACTAAAAAAGAAACAAAGAAAACAGTGAAATTTCTAAAAAAGTAATTACATACGACGACGAGACGCAAGTTGTGCAACTTGATCAAAAGGCATATCTTAATATCATATACACCATATTGTATTCAGCGTCAATGCCGTCCTTATGGAAGTGCAATTTAACTTCTTATACAGCAAGCAATAATCAGTGAATCCCCGAGATCAAGGTTTTATTATTCGTAATCGTAATAATATACGTAATCCTTTGGAAATTATTTTTTTCGTGTGAAATTTGTACCACACAAAACTATAAGAAATGTATAGAAATCTTTGTTTTGATGGTTTAAAACGCATTTGTATTTTTTTTTAATATTTTTTAAATTTCCAATATTTTCATATTTCCGAGACACGTTCGGAAATTTTCAATTTCATTTCCATGGAAATATTTCCACTGGAAATTTTTTCATTAACAACACTAGTCTTGATATTAATAAATTTCATTTAACATAAATATTGGAATACGTCAAAGAAATTAATTATTGCTAAACGAAACAATTTTTAAAACTTTAACTTGATTGACTTTATTTGCTATTGGCTTTAGAAAAAATAAGTTTTTGTCTTTTTTTCTGCTTTTATAGCTGTATTATTTTTTGACTTTAACTGTTTTGTTTTAAGAGCCGTTTTAAACACTCTAAAATTCTAACGAAATTTATGGCGAATACCTACTATTTCCAATATTTAGTTAAAAGTTTTTGTGTTTGATACTCGTTATAAATATCAGCAAAATTATTGCTAAAATTTATACGATGCACATGCGTTCAAATGCTTATTATCTAAACAGCTGTCAATGGATTAGCTTAACATAACCTGAAAATATTTAAAATTTGTAAATAAGAAAAGGGTTTTTTGTGTTCTTTTAATTATGTCACGGATAGGTACATAAAAAAAAGTTGATATTTTTGCGGCCGAGTAATGATCGCGTTGTTAACTAGCAATGGACTTAGCAATTGTTAAAAGTTAACAACGGTTTAGAATGTTTAACAAAACGTCATTGTCAGTGTTATTCAATGATTTTAGTAGGCGACCTGTCAAAATCTGACATTTTGTTAAACATTCTAAACCGTTGTTAACTTTTAACAATTGCTAAGTCCATTGCTAAATTTAACAACGCGATCATCACTCGGCCGTTAGGGTATTGCAATAGTTGGTTGTTTTTAAGTGTTCTATTTAAAAAAAATCTTAGATAATTATATTAGAAAAATACAATAAACAAAAAAGTTGCAACGAAAACGAACAAAAAGGGATACATTATTTTTTCTATTTAGTTTAAATAAAAACACTAAGACGGTTTTTTATGCTTAACCGATATGCAAAACATCCTGTCTTGTAAAAAATAAAGGGTATTGTAAAATATTGTTTTAATGACATATCCACAAATTTTATTCTGATAACTGATTATAAAACACGTTATTTTAAAATATTTCAATAGTCCTGGATTTGATTCAAGTCAAACTTTACTATGCGGAACTAATAAGTTATGTTTTTTAAAAAAGATTAATGGCCCTAAGCATTTGGCTAAATAGAAGTATCCTTTAAGCCATCATTTGACTTTTTATTTCCAAAATCCTTTTTATGTGTAAATAAAAAAAAACGTATTAAAAGTCCGGTTTTTAACTGAAGAAAATTGGTTTGGCCTCGTATGTGGACAGGCAAAGTCGCATGTCACACAAAATTAGAAAAATCACTGACCTAGCAAGATTAAACGACATTGTCCTTTAAAAGCTGATCTCGCACACCAAAAGAGCGATACGGATCGACGTAACTTTTTTAATTAATCGAAGAGGCTGTTTACATACGCGTTAAAGTATCCAGGAAAAGGAAAAGTGGGAAAAGATAAACACGCTGAACGTGACAAAAAGTAATTGCATGCATAAAGTTGGAGGCAAAAAACGAAATTGGTTTCCGAGCGCCGCCCGTATATAAGGACCTCTTATTTTAATTATTTTAGATTGAGAATGGGGTCAAAATTATTTCACTCTTTTTCTTTGCTTTGAATTCCCTCAAAATAGGAAACCTAATTAACTATGTATTAAAACGATCATTTTCCTTGTTTACCTTTAGAATCATTATGCTTTAATGGTCACCGATATTTAATGTAAAATTAAGCAGTTAAAAAAAAATAACCCGTCTTAGGTTTTGATTTGATTTACAGTCAAAATAATAGTATTAATTTTAGGTAATGCGTTTTGTTAAAGGGCTATCTTTAACCTCAATAATATGCTTGGATCGGCAACTAAAGATGTGAGCCGCGAATATTTCCAAGCGATGAATGCGAATTTTTGCAAATATTCGCAAAAATTCACTGCTATATTCACTAGAATATTTGCATTTAAATTACTGCCACTATCTCCATTTCGGAACTGATCGCGTATTCTTCTTTTTTTTTAAATTGCGCCTGTTGTATGCTCAATAGGCCTTTTCATCATGTGATAAGCGCAAGCGCAGTCGCCATGTTGAAATAGCGGCAATTCAAAAGTTTCGTACTGTTTTGATCGACAATGGCTGGGAATGCAGTATTATCTCCCAAATTAAATCATTTACTGGAAAAAATCGTTGATGGTGCTTCACTGATTTATAATTTAGTTGAAGCCCATAATTGTACGCAATTAAAAAGGTAGCTTAAATAATATGGACGTCTTTAAAAAGGAAAAAGAAGTGAGTTGATTGAGAGGTTAGACATCATTACTTCTTTACTATACAAAAAGTATCTATAATTTTATTCTAATTAGGCCTACCACATATATACAATTGTTATATTGATTAAATTATATTGTATTTAAATGAATTTATAGCGTGTATCATGTATCATTCTTACATACTCCATAACAACACCGCTTCTTCGTTCCTTTTCATACTGATATCATTATAATAATCGATTAAAAAAACCTATTTTCTAATTAAGGCACTTTTTCTTTATTTTCGTATTTCTTTTCTTCAATAACTATACTTTCTTTAGTATTTTTTTATTTTAATTATGTGTTTACAGGCCCTTTAACATGTACCGTACCCTTAAACAGTACGAAAAAAATGGCTGATACTGACGCATGCGCACAAAAAAAAATTGTGATGAAAAGGCCTATTCGTCATTTTGCAACAACAGTGATTGAAGCGCCATCTACCTTTGACATCCTTCAGTTAGAAGTGGGGGACTGAGCTGTGGGAAAATCTCATAATTGTTTTATTTTGGTTTTAAACAAATTTTTGCAAGGTAACCATGTAACATATTTACTTACAGTATAACTAACAGGCAGCATGATCTCTCTTTGGCGGAGCCTTATATATTTTTAAGCACAAAACACGAAAGAAACGCACACGAAACGAATACGATTCAAATAAAGAAAACAGATCATTTCCCAGCAACATGGCGACTGAACCTGCGCAATGAAAATGACCGAATTTTGCAGCCATTCATGAAATCATACTGCTCTTTGTTAGTTATGCTGTAATAACACTGTGATACCGGTATGTTGTGGTTACCTAGCACAAATTTGTTATTTCTTTTCGAGCATAGAGCCTAAAGATAAGGAGCAACATCTCTAGGTTTTAAAATGGCCCTCAAATTGCAGTAAATTAAGATGGCGCTGATGTTATAGAGGACCGTTTTTAAACTTTAATTTATTAAATGTTTATTAAAATGGTGATAAGTATAGTAGTACGGTTTTATTTTTACTTGTACACAAAATTAGTTTTGGTTTGTCTGTTTTTAAGTACATATTGTTACGTTGTCTTGTCTATAAAGTCTGTTGGTCTGTTAGCAAAAATTAAAACAAAAAATACATGAATTACCTGTTGGTTATTTCTCGAGAATAAAGAGCGTGGAAGCTCTAGTTAAACACCTTTTATGTTTGTATCCAATTTCGGTAGTAAAAATATAAATTATGTATAGAAATGTAAAATTTCCGGAAATTTAACATTTCTATCGGCAATTATAACTTAGGACAAATCAAGTCTGTATGATACAACTTTTTTTACGTTATTAAATTTTCATATACCTAAAAAAAATTGTTAAAGTTATCTTTTAAAGCAATATTTTTTAAAAAAATGTGAAAAAAGAGTAGTATAAACCTAGTTGGGTATATTTAATGTTTAGGTATTCGTTAAAGTTTTCCAATCAGTACAAGCATTAATATGCGAAAACTAATTCTAGTAATCGCGTATTTGATTGAACTAAAATATTGTTTTGAACTGAGCGCTGATGCTGTTTCATTAACGGGAATATTTTTACCTGCTATACCTATTTATTTAGGGATTTTTGTGGCGGTTTTGGGATTTTCCATTTTTTTCCTTAAAATTAAGACATGGAACCCACACCAAATAAATATAAGATACTATTGGCCCTAAGGAAAACACTGGCAAAAAAAATCATCTCAAAATTTGCAAAAAAAGTTGATTTTTCGGAAAACCCCCATGGAAAAATTTGACTTTTAAAACTAACTCCTTTATTTGTCGAATTTCAATTTTTGCAAAAATATCTGCATTTTTCTTAAAATCTGGGCATCTGAAATATTTGCATAAAAAATAATTGTTGAGTGGAAAATTTTTAACTGGCTACTGTTGCCAACGCAAGTGACATTATCCATGTCAGCTAGATTTATTGGAAAGTTGATTTTTTACGGATATAATTACATTTATTTTCTCAGACAATACAATACAATGCTTTTTATTTATTTATTTTTTCTCAAAAACTCTGCATTGCAGATAAACCTAAGAACACATTTATTTATCTTTCAAATTAAACAAGTATTTTTAAAAAAATCTTTATTTGGAAAAAAACCATTATCGTACGATTTTTTACTTTAAAAAACGATTAAAAAATCAACTGTCACGATACGACAACTTAACACTGACTTTTTTTTGTGGTCAGACAACTACAGTAGGTACTAAAATTCTTCATTTAAGTGCATGTATATTGTATAATAATATCTAAATACTCTATTTTAAGAACTAGAGTACGTAAGTACCTAGTAGATATGGAAGTCAGTACTAGAGTCAGCCTAACTTGGCAGCAAGCCTATTTATCAGAAATTCAAAGAGTTATTTATTTTGTAATTTAATACCACTGCACAAATTTCTAGTTACCTTTTGTCATTTTTACTAAAATGTCGCACTTAATATTCAGAAACATTTTATGTATTCGATATTATCTTCCATATTTTATTTTAAATTTAGAAATTGGCAAAATTACGATTCACAAATCTTTATTCTAATAACTGTCTTTTATATTTTTAGTTCTAGAAAAAATCATTAAATTTAATATTTATTGCTGCATAAATTAAGTTTAGAAAACCATTAAAATTTTAGATAGATAAATAAAAATATTAATGCCATTTATATTCTAAGAATAAATTCTTTTTATTGTTTTTTTATAAGAAAGACATTTAAGACTCTCCCTGTTTCAAAATAACATACATATTTAAAAAGTTCCGGCTTTCTTTGTTTTTTTATTTTCTCAATTATCTTTACACTTTGCATACTTAGCTTTGTCGTTAATTAGATTCGTTTTTAGGATTATAGTCATTAGAGACAAGGAAAAAGGCATTAAGAAATAAAATAAGTAAAGAGAAAGCGATCGTTAGAGTAGGATTTCTTGTTGTCGCATTTAGCAATATCGTGCTATGCCACACTTTAGGTTTTAGATTAGACTATGGAAAATGACATTAGGAAATGTAGTTGTTGCTTTTTATCGTTTTAAAAACTAACTAAACATTAGTTTTAATATGAAGACTAATTAAAATATACGTAATACATCTTTAAATACAGGGAAAATTGGGATTTAAGGCCTAAAATTTTATGAACAAGTCAACATTAACAAAAATAGATAGAAAGGGTTCAAATATAAACAAATGTAAATTTTCATTTAACTAAAACTAGTATCTAGTTTTTGGATTATTTTTCTACATGTTAACCTTCTAAATATATGCACTTTTGCCATCATTGTGAAAAATTATAAATTTTAATAAAATATTTTCGGTTAGGCGCCGAGCCACTCAAGCATAAATGCGGCAACATCATCATCGTTTTGAATTTTTGTACCGCTCGCCTTTAGCGGTCTAAAGAGATAAAAGTCACATGATTTGGATTAAAATGTGGATGTGCAGAAACCTCCAAATACATTTTTTGAGGACAATGCAGCAGATTGATACCCTTGATTAAGCCTCTTCTTTTAAACAAAATGTTCTTAAGTAAGCATGTTAGAATAATAAGAGGCATTATTGGAATGTCGTTTTTTCAAAACTTCGATCAAGAGAACACCCTCTCTGTCTCAAAAGACGGCTGCTATTACCTTACCGGCTGAAGGCACGGCCTAAGCTTTTTTCGGAGTTTTAAAGAAATTGAGTGGTACTACTTTTGATTGTATGGTAAAATGGTGAACCATGATTTATTGCAGACGAGTAAGGGAATTGAAAAAATTATCTTCTTTGTCTGTAGAGATTTCCACAAGTCGCTGTATTTGTTCCATAGTCAGTAATCGGGTACCACTCTTGCGCAATATTTGGGTTATGCAAATTAAAATGTATGATCGATGATACCAACACAAATTATTGTTTGTAATAAGTGGGCAAAACGTCAAGATTAGGTATCGCCGAGCACTCTTGATTAAAAATAGTGATGAGCGAGTGGTCTTTCGGTCTTGGGCTTGGTCTTGCAAAACCAAGACCAAAAGACAAGCCCCTTCTTGCTTGCAAGACCAAGACCAAGCCTTGAAGAAAGACCAAGCCCCCGACCACCTGCAAGACTCTTGCACTTTTGTACTTTTTTTAAATTATAATATTTAATTTTTATATTCAATATACAGGAGTATTTATACAGACATGAAAAATTTCGAGATCTGCCTAAAAGGCGATTTTTTATGAGTAACGGTTTTTTTTTAAAAAAATAAAATTAACGATCAGTTCGTTTTTTAATAAAATTATCTAAAAACGATAACTAGTAGATTCAGTAACATGTTTCAAAAATAATAAGATTGTGACTCAATGGTCCGACAAAGCCAAAAATCTCCAAAACCGTTTACGACATGGAAAACTAAAATACAAAAGTTATAGAAGTTAAAATTACTTCCTATTCCTAATTTTTTTTTTTAAATTAGGTATCTAGTGATGCCACTTACTGGATCAAAAAAATTTTAAAACCAGGAAAACATTATTTTTGTGCCCACTGAAGAAGTGGCATCATTAGTTTCTCCTTTAAACAAGATATAAATGTAAAAGTGATGGTTTAAAAAAACATATTTGTCATTTTCCATAGGAATACTTTTTATATAAATGTATTTTAAATTTCACTTCCGTTTAGACGGAAAATCAAAAAAATACCAAAAATATAAAGATGACGTCATTTTTTTAAAACGAAAATGATATAAAAAAAACCTCTACGTCGACATTGTACCTATATGACAGTTCAAAATTTCCCCCATAATATACGGGAAGCGATTTTTTTAAATGAATGTTTTGCTTTAATTTTTCATTTTAGGTTAAAACTAAAAATAAGGAAGTTTTCTTAAGTGGTGGTGAATTTTTTAAAAAAATTTGAAATAAAAAAAAATTTTACATTTTACGCTCTTTTTTTTTTTAATTTTTGTATATTCAGTTTTTTACCATTATGAACGGTTTCGGATATATCGATCTTTGTCCCTATCCCCCTTTATATGCAGAATGTTTATAAAGTATTTGTACAAACTTTTAGGCAAATGTTTGACTAATTTGAACATAGAAAGTTTATTTGAACGAAAAAAATTTCTAAATACCTTTTTTTTTTTTTTAATTGAAAACCCAAAATTTACATATCAGAATCATTTTCATTCAATTTCACATCTGGTTGAAATTAAAAATTTTTTTTTGCCCTCAGAGTACTCACTATTGTAATTTTATATGCTTCTACAAAGAAAATTTAAATTTTCCCATCATAAAATGAAGAGCTATAAAAAATAAAACCCCCCCATTTAAAATATCCTTTTTTTTCAAATAATTTAAATGTACATGTAATTAAAATTGGTATATTTTAAAATTTTAAAGCAAAAAATATAGTCTTCATCTTTATTTATTTGAAAGTATTAAAAAAATATATATTTTATTAAAGATTGCTTAGTTTAAATTTTACTATAAAAAAGCAAGACCAGCAAGACTCTTGCAGCAAGACCAAGCCCAAGACCAAGCCGGGTGGTGCAAGACCAAGACCAAGACCAAGACCAAGACCTTCTTTTTGCAAGAAAGACCAAAAACCAGATTTAAGACCAAGCCAAGAAAGATAGCCCGGTCTTGGTCTTGGTTTGTTTCCATCACTATTAAAGAAACATTATATACAATGTTCTAAGCAAGAATCATCCATGAAAACTAAATCATTTAAAAAAATAAAGAAGTGGATTTTATACAAAATAACAGAAATGCATTTGGTTAACCCAGTTATATTATATATTTATCCAAATAAATGTCCTATATATTTTAGTTCCAGCAAAAATCATTAAATGTATTATTTAATGCTGCATAAATTTAGTTTAGAAAACCATTAAAATTTTAGGTAGATAAACAAAAGATTGAAGCCATTATTATTCTAGAAATAAATTCATTTTACTGGATATTTTATAAGCCATTTAAAATTCCTCCTGTTTTAAAATAGCATACTTATTTAAAAAGGAGTTGCGTCCTAGCCTAAAAACAAAGACCTGCATATTTTTTTAAATGTATTAGGTATCCAGGAGTATCAATGGGGTTCTGCTGGCTTAACCTTAATCATTTAACTAAAAAAATAATAAATAAATAATTATTAGAAAGGCCAACTACCAATAAATAAAATAAGTTTATTAGCTTAAAAAAATTCTAGTAACTAACACATATTTTAATTTGTTTATACTCATAATCAAATCAGCTCGATTCCTCAAGAAAGTGCTTGCGTTTTAAACACTATTTTTGGTTGTTATGTGTAAGATTAGTTGCTATATTATTTGTTTTTTTAATATAATATTCCACAAATAAATATTGGTCATAATATTAAACACTATATTAAATGAAACATTATTTGGCGTTTCTCCAGAACAAAGATCTTTATATTTATAATATTTTTAAAAATAATACTTTTTTGTAGATTATTATAAAGAGCAGTCTGCTCTAGGAATAATTGTAACAAAAAATATAAAAACACATAAAAAATAATTCTTTATAAAATCGATTTGTTTTTAAGTACTATAATATAATAATAGCACTTAAAAACAAATTAATTTTATAAAGAATCTTTTTATTTCTTTTCACGTTTTTTGTTACTATTATTTCTTGAGAGAACTAGCTCTTCCTATTAATCTATAAAAAAAGTATAATTTTCAAAAATAATATTTAAATATATTTTATTCTGGAGAAATATATATATATATATATATATATATATATATATATATATATATATATATATATATATATATATATATATATATATATATATATATATATATATATATATATAATAAAGAACACTCTGAACATAGACGATGCTAATTTTTATGTATAAAAACGCCGCACATTGCTATATAATAATTTTAAAATAATTTAATATTTATTTATAATTTTTATATAATTACATATATTTATTATTATTTAAAAAATTTTTTTAAATAAAATATATTATTAATAATATTTCACAAATGAAAAAAAAATTAAAATCATTAAAATGGTTGTTTAAAATCCTGATAGGGATTTTGGGTTATTTATTAATTTATTTCCAACCAGGCTTACCCTTTACAATTTTTACTATTTACCGAGTCGTTAAAAACTTTTTTGACATTTTGTTGTTTAACTCCAAGAAAACATAAACATGATAGTGCACCAGAAGAAAACAAAAGAAAGGGAAATGAAGGAAATTATAGTGGTGGCAAGTTTATTGAAAATCTAAATTTCCATTAATACAATTGTACAACAGGTTAATTTGAGCAAAGGATCCAGTGGAAAAATGCTTAAAAAAATGGATAATTACAACAGTAATTTAAAACCTATGGAAAAATTTCCCTAATTTTTTATTTATTTTTAGGGGCGAATGCCATTTAGGCTAAAAATATGTTTTAATTAAAAAATAACCAATAAATTTTTTAAGGAAAAAACATTTCTTCCTTTTAATTTTGGGCTTTTTCCCCCCCAACCATTTTTTTTCCTTTCCTTTTTGGGGGCATTTTTAAAATGTATTAAATTTATGGTTTTCCATGAAGAATAATGGTAAAAAAAATATTATTTTCAAAGTGAAATGTGCAATTACAAATCTGAGCAATTTTTTTTTTAGGTTTTATTTACCCTTTAATAATTTAACAAATTTTAATTTTATTAAATTTGATTTTGTTTAAACAGGAATAAATAATTTAAAATTTGGGGCATCCCCTTTTAATCATTAAAAATTTTTTTCTTTTTTTATCTTTTTTTTAATAGGCAACTAAAAGGTTTCCATTATTTATCCCTGAAAAATTCTTTATTTTATTGAAAACTGTTTGGTTTTTAAAACTAGAACGTAGGAGTAAATGAGTTAAAGCCTAATTCTTTAAATTTAAAGAGAATGAAAAAAGAATCCGATTGAAGGGGATTTATGGTTGCTCTCAAAGCTTATTGCCTTATAAACAAAAAATGCATATTCTTTACTAAAAATTTTAAAAACGGGCAGAAAACTCATTTCCCATAATTTATAGAACCAGTCCCAACCAAAAAAGAGCCACGCGAGGAAACGAGACAGAAAATTTAAATAACCCCAAAAAATTTTTATTGGTATTTTTTTAAAATTTGGGGACATCCAAAAACATCCAGGGGCCTCCTATGTTCGCAGTACGGTGCGCTTTACTGTTTTTATATATATATATATATATATATATATATATATATATATATATATATATATATATATATATATATATATATATATATATATATATATATATATATATATATATATATTAATATTTCCCGAAATCAAAATGAAATATTAAACACTATAGTTAAATATTGTTGTTAAAAATACCCATCAGATTTGTGTGCTGCTTATTATAAATATCAGTGGAAAACCGGAAAACGGAGGCCAAAAGCAAGATGAATATCCATGGATTAATATTAAACTATGATTTTTTTGCACTTTTTGGAGGCATGCAGACAAGTTAAGATCAATTATAAAGACTATTTTGCGTAGCTGGACCCATTTGGAATTTGGTAACTATCTAAATAACATTACTGGGTGTGAAGTTATCCTTCAAACTTTAAACATAAACTTTTTTGCGGTACTTAAAAAACCTGCAATTGAAGCCAAATTATAATATTTTTTTCAACGCAAGTAACATTATCCATATCAGCTAATTTATTGGAAAGTTGAATTTTTCCATTCATAATTACATTTATTTTCTCGGACAATACAAAACAATGCTTATTATATTTTTTTCTCTCAAAAACGGTGCATTGCAGAAATAAACTTAATAACAGATTTATTTATTTTTCAAATTAAACAAGTAATTTTAAAACAATCTTTATTTGGGAAAAAACCATTATCGTACGATTTGTTACTTTAAAAAGATTTAAAGTTAGTCCTGGTACGCATGCTACTATTAGAGCTAAAATTTATATTTATATTAAAAAAATACACCTTTAATAATTATAACTGAAATATCTAAGGAAGTATTAAAAAATTAATCTTAACACATTTAAATTGTGTAACAAAATGTTTTTTAACCCCACACTTAACTAACCAAAATTATTTAAATTTCCACATCCATAATATTCGCATATTGTAAAGGATCACCCTTTATAAAATGTATTTACATTTCATGCAGAAATTATTTCATAAAATTCAATAATCGGTAAGAAAGACAATACTTAAAAACTTTTTTACAGAATCGAGCTGAAATAATATTTAATTATCATAATCTAGCAGTACATCATTGGCTTTTTATTTTGATTGGTTTTTGACTTTCCCTGCCTTTGAATAATTTAAACAAATTGTAATTTTTATTAAGATTTAAAAATTTTAGCAAATTTAAACAGGAAAATTAATTATAGTTATAAATTTGGACATCCCTTTTTAAATCAGTTAAAAATGTTTGTATTGCAAAATTGTTTTTACGGTCTTTAGGGCTCCCGCGCATTGGCAGCTTTACTCACCGGCAACTAAACGGTTTACTCACCCTTGAGTAGCCCGCCATCGCCCACTGACGACTAAATAGTTGCTTTTTTAAATTTACTAGGAAGAAGAAAAGTAAATAGAGAATTAAATGTTCCTGGTTCTAACCATCTTCCCAATGAAGAAAATGAAAAAGCAATGCCATTTGTATTGATAGGGGATGAGGCCTCTGCCCTCTCAAAGCATGTATTGAGACCTTATCCTATTGGTATTTTAGCAAACCAATTGCGCATATTTTGTAGGCCACTTGACACAAATGTTAAATTTTTTAACAGCACTGTAAAAAATGTAAAAGCATGTTGCATCCTTTATAATTATATGAGAAGACATGATGACATTCGTTTCGAGAATACATTGTATGAATATCCATTGGAACAGATTAAAAATTTGGGACAAGGGTAACATAGAGCAGGGATTATTGTGTTAGACAGAAACACACGTACTTTATTTTTGCCAGCAACTTTTTACTCGATTTTGGATTAGGTCCAGAAGCAATTATTTAGCTGCGGTAAGTAAAAAGTCACCTGTGCGCGGACCGTATTCAAGACCATGTGTTTCATTCGAACGTCAAAGCAACTAAATAGTTGCTTTAAAATAGTTGCTAGTACGCGGGAGCCCTTACTTAAAAAAAAACAATCTTAAAACGTGTTGTTTTGTCACATGTTCTTTCCAATATTTTGCTGCTTACATTTTAACAAATTATTAAGCAATTGCAACCAATTTATTTTTATTGCAATAAGAATTGTACATCTTTTTGTTAAGATATATGCTATTATTAAATTCCTTTTTTTTCAAAATATTACATAAGTCATATGTGACGCCTAAATTTGTTCTTATCTCCAAATGCAGACACGTGTAGGGTTTTGTATTGACACTCCCTTCGTGTCTTATCGCCTGATATGTTTTGTGTCAATAGTACAAAAGGTGGATATAAAGTCTGGGATAACATCGGGCTTAAACCTTAATTTAGACAAAAGGCATTTCTGTGTTTACTTTTCCTTAAATGATTATTCTTTTATAAATATTGACTTTTTATTTTTTATTTCCTTAAGTCTAAAGGTTTGTTTTATTAAATGAAAAATAATTGTTCAGAATGTAATCAGGGTTGTTAAACCATTATTATTTTATTCTCAAGTAGTTACCATTCATTAAAATTTACCATAAAAATACACATTTTTTTATTTTTTCCAGAAATTTGTTTGTTTTCTTAATAAACTATATATTTAGTAAGGGTAATTATGAAATGGACGTATAGATTGCAAGTGCAAGTGCTAAAATTTTATAGACTTATTTGAGGCTTTAAGAACCGTAGCTGTATTTTGGGGTACTACGCGCGCGTAAAAAAATGACAGCTGTCCCCTGTCTAATTTTACCTTCTATTTGTCATAGTCAAATACTACGTTACTTAAGAAATTTAGCTAACATGTATGAAAATTATCTTAAAGTCCTACGAATACATAAAAAAATGGTGGCTGTAACCTGTCAACTGCTACCTGTCAATAGGACATTAAAAACTTAATTTTTATTAACATATCTCATTAACCCCCTTGTGTTTGTATTTTACGTTATACCCGTTTTTCACTTAAAAGCAAGTATAGCGGGTTAATGAAAAAGTTTTTTTATCGAATGGTCTATCTAACGTTTTAAAGCTATTCAGAGCCTTTTTTGTATTATTTTTAATCAGGGCCGCGGGCAGGGGGGTCAGGGGGTGTCCGTCGACCCTCCCTGAGTTATTGAAAATTCCCTAAAATAAAACATTTTTCGTCTAAATCCTTAAATTTTATATTGTCTAGAAATTTATATGAATATGATTTTTATTAAAAAATTAAAGTTGTGGTATGTTTATTTTTGTTTTCAATTAAATTAATTCTAGACTAGTAAATTGACTTAATAAATTTGACCCCCTCTAAATTTTTTTCTGGCAGCGGCCCCATTCTTAATGTATTTATTGTACTCTCAAACAAATATATTAAAAAAAAATACCGTTTTGTTTTTAAACATTTGTTTTGCTGCGAAAATTACAGTTAACATAAATTTACATGGTGGCACTATAAGAGAACATTTATTTTCTACATACTATACTAAACCTAAAATTAGAATTATTTAAAGCTATTTTGGGAAAAAAATTATTTCTTACAGATCCTTTTAATGATGAATATCTAACAACTCTATCATGAATAATTTAACAGTAGGCACTTATGTTAGCGGAAAAGTTTTTTTTTTGTTTCAATCTCTAGCTTTTCATCAATAATACTAGAATATAGTATTGTATTCTTTTTTTTTATCTTGGGATAGTCCACGAAGGCTGATGCCTAAGTACTAACGTACCGTGGGTGTCTTCAGTGTGGCGAGAGGGAATTTGTTCACACGGGACTTAAATTTTTGGAGATTGGGAGGAGAAGGAAAAACTTCTGCGGGCAGAAGGTTCCATAGTCTTGACACTCTAGGGATGAAGGAACGAAGAAAGCGGGAAGTTCGGGGCCTCTCTAACTGAACTGTAAAAGGATGCATAAAAGTTGCGCTACGTGTTGCTCTGTTGGGAGCTGTCAGAGAAGGAATTATACTGGCCAACTCCTCTGAGCAGAAGCCGTGAAAATACCTATAGAAGAGAGACAGATCCCCTACAGCTCGACGGTGGGTAAGAAGAGGACTTAAAATCTCTTAAAATCTCTTAATTTAAATAATACAAGAATAAAACTTTAATTTAAATAAAGCTTTACAGTTGATACACTAGGATGATCAAATAAGCTACTACTTTTGTTGGATTTATCCTTTCGAGCTGTTTAAAAATCTGCAATTTCCCATTTGGGTTTTTCCACTTGCACCGGAGTCTTTATAACAACATGTAGGAAACAGAGGTGTCAAATTTATTTATTTTTATCTTTATGACAGCTGACGAAGGATTATTATATATGTATATTATATCCTACAGATTATATATACATATATAAACCTAAGTACCAAAGAACCGTGAGTGCCGAGTTTTCCGGTGTTTAACCCATTTCTTCCCAGTTGTTCCGTCAACGTAGTCCAAGCACTGAAACATGCAATTTTGCATTTCACAGCACCTTTTAGACAACGCGGTAGTGCCACCACGAACGTTATTTTTAAGTAACTACTACCTAAAAGTGTCTCTCCGGCTCTGGGAATCGACCCCGGATCGCCGGGGTGGCGAGCCGAAACTCTGACCACTGCGCTACCGGAGAGACAAATACTAACAATTAAACCATTACTCGAACGTATAGAGGAGAAAAATGCAAGAAAACAAAAAGAATGCGATACGCAGTTACGAATCACAAGAACACAACAGCCTTAGGGGTATGGGTTACCAATCAATCTGGTTTTAGGCAATTTACTAGTTACAAGACATTTTTCAATAATAAAATTGACTACGTTTACTAGGGCAATCCAAATGAGCATATGGAAGGAATGCGTAAGAGTGGCACTACATATTACAGAAATTATACTGGCTTACTTCTAGGAGCAGAAGTCATAAAAATACTTATAAAAGAGCGACAGATCCCCCAGAGCTTGTTAAGAAGCAAGAAAGGGAACCTTTTCTGTGAGAGTGAGATTACTATTCGGTCGAACGGCTTTTTTGAATGGAATTAAAAACGCTAAGAGGTGTTCGAAACGCTAATCTTTTATAGATTGGTTTACTAATAAATAATTCTTGGTTTAAAAATAGAATTTCGTGCTGCTGTGGCTAGGGATGTAATTTGTTTTTGCCATTTAAGATTATTGGTTAAAGCAACGCACACAAGGTTAAATTACTCTTTGTTCTACCGCTCACAAGTAAAGTAGTAGTATTATCGACAGCAAACTCGATTATATTTTCAAGTTTAAAGTCCAGCTAAAATGATACCTGCCTTGCTTTGCGCTTGTTTTCCAAATCAGGCCCAGCTTAATAAAAATAAAACAAATAAATTAAAAAGTTTTAATACTGGCTGCTTTTTAATGTAAGTTTACAATGTGTTTTAAAAAATATTTATAATATGCTAATTTACATGGTAAGCTTTACTAAGAAACAACGTTTTTAATAACCCACAGGATTAATATACAATAAACTTTTAAATATGTCACTTTTCTTTAATATTTAAAAAAATATATTTAGCAAATTTTGGGACATTTAGTGTATACTTACCAATTAAGTAGTTATAAGATATTTCAACTTAATAACTTATACTAATCCACTTATTTTAATTTAAAATTTCACACAACTCGAATACATTATCTATTAACTGATTTGTGTTTTACCAGCTTGTGGAGAGTTGGGCAACCTCTCGTTTAGGTATAATGTTTACAATCCTGAGATTTGCGGTTAAAGCTTGTTAGCTTCGATAAAGCACTTTGTTTTATATATAAAGGTTAAGGTGAAAATTACGACCAAGGAGTAGACAATAATCCTGTTAGTTATGCTTTACCGAAACAAGTTTAAAAATAAAAATTAAATGTCTAAATGTGTCAAATAAATTTATAAACGATTTAAAGTTAAAGGTAAAGCCAGAAATAAAAATGTGTAAAACTATTTTGGAGTGGACTACTAGTACTATTATTATTCCAAATGAAATATTGTCTAGCCAAACTAATGTGTTATTTTGATAATTTATACATATTAAGCCCTTACACTGGCTTGTAAATTGTCAAATAACGTACAAAATCAAAAACGATGAATTGTTTCATTACTCGGGCAATAATGTACATTTTTTAAATATTTAAAGTTCATCAAAATGGAAAAACCCGTACCTATCATTGCATATGAGTTTGGGTTCATTCTGATTTTTCTAAAGTATTAAAATAGCGGTCAAAGATTTTTTTACAATATTTTGAGAGTATCTCATTAATTAATTGATATTAAAAAAAAATGGTTTTTTATTAACATTTCTTTTTTTATAATGAGACCTTAGCAAGTGTTCAATGATCCCAGAAAAATTTCTTCACGATTTTTTTTTGCGTTTTGATAAAAAATTGTTTTGCCCATCTGCATATTTTAGCCGGTTCCTGCTATATCCATCCAGTGTGGAATATTATGAATTTTTCGACGGCCGTTTTTGCGAAAAATATTGGTGTTGCGAAAAAAATGGAAAGGACCATTTTTGTAAATTTTGAGGTGGTCTTCATTTTTTGTCAAAACAAATATTCTCTAGTTCGCATATTTTAGCAGTTATTCGTGAAAAACTCATTTTTGAGACTTTGGGAGGGCATTTTTAGCGGGTTTCCACATCGGAATCGTGATAAACTTTTACTCGTTTGAAAGCATCGACCTAAGAAAAAGCTTATTAACATTTTTGGCAAAGTCTTATATAATGAAAGAAATGATTTTTTCTGTTTAATACAGAAATTCCTGAGTGTAAGTGAGGCAAAGCTTAAGGTAGTTCACTTGCGACAGTCGTAGACAAACGTATCGCTTTATAGTAAGTAAAGCCCGGCCCGACCACAAGTCAAATCGAGATTGGGATATCTTTTATCTTCGTCTTTTCCTTGCCATCTGCGCCTAACTCGCCAATCTCTCTCTAATAACAATTGATTGTTAAACAGGCCAGGATTCGCTTGACTAGTACCAGTACGGATCATTATATTTTTTTCCTATTTTAGTTTAATTCGTAATGCAGTATTTTGAATTGACCACAAATTAAGCGCTGTTTCAGATAAGCTCGAATACGCTTTACCAAAAGTTAGAGGATCTTAATGCTTGAAAATATTATTTTTGTAGGAGACTGTACACAACACATGTGGTATGTTCGTTATTCAAAAAGTGTAAACTATTTTACAATATTTTACACTTTTTGGTCACACCCAGTCCTAAAATACACTCTTCGTAAGAGCGATTACGTAAAAAAATAAAATAGTGTTCTTAATAAGAAACAGACATATGTAAACTTTCAAAATCAATATATTTTTAACAAAACGATTAAAGCATTTGAGGTTTTTTTATTTTTTAAACACGAAATTAAAAGGATTGTACCAAATGTATTTGTTTTTATTTTAATTTTGTTTTCATATTAAGTTAATAAAAAATATTTTTATTTTTTTAAGTAGCTACAAAATACAGAAGCTATAAGTTTGCAATAGCTCGAAAAATGGACAGAAGAATTGATGAATAAGCAGGATACGATGATAATGGTCCTTAAAAATTGCAAAAATAAAAACCTTTATAAACGCACACACTGAATTCAGCAAATATCGGGGAGTAATATTTATGAAAATTATAAGGTATGTTTTTTTAATAAAAAATTGAATATATATCTTAATAAACAGTCAGGGGTGGATTTACGCAAAGGCTAAGTAGGCTGAAGCCTAGGGCACACAATATTATGGGCCGCAAATTTACGATTAATTTTTAAAAAATGTAATCGTAAAGTTTAATGATATAATTAATGATTTTGCAAAAGAAAAATGTTAGAATAGAGTTTTGCCTATAATTAAATAATACATAGTGTAAAAAAAGGACCTCTTTGTTTTACCATTTTAATTTATATTTTGTTTTTATATTATGAAATTCGTTTGTTTTAAACAATTGTTATTTAATTTTCTGTATGATTTGCTTTTGTTAAACTTGTTTATAATTTTTTATAAGAATAACTGGTAAAGTTAACATGCTTTTAATGCTAAATTTTTCGTTCTGATATCCAAAACATATTGACATATTTGGGCGGCAAAATTATATTAGCCTATGGGCGGAAAAAAGTTAAATCCGGCCCTGTAAATAGTTAATGTACCCTAATTGTAAATATGTTTTATAGTTTTGTGGCAAATTTATGTTTTAATATGTTTTCTTTGGGAGTACTCACCTTTAAATTTTCTAGAAAATGGGACCACTTTGGTTCAGGTCCCGGGGTATTGCGAGCTGAGCCTACTCAAATCACAAACCAACACACATTTGATAACAACTACATAACTAAACTAAAATGCTTTTAGCATTTTAGTAAAGAAAACTTGTTCAAAATAAGGTAAAATAAAAAAAGCGCATTTATTTTATTAAATAAGAATAAAGGTGTAGCATTAATATATGTGAGTTTAAGTTACTTGGTGACATATGCTTGATGCTGAGGTAAATTCAAGTAAACTTAAAAACAAATAACACACCATACCACTTGCGTCTAGAGATACTCCGTGATCACGAGCTTCTTGACAGTGTTGACAAATAAAACATGCTTTATTATACAAAGACTAGGAACGTCATTTAAAAAGTAGGTTTTTTCCTAATAATGCATTTAATGTAAAAAAAGCAAATCATGGGTCTTTTCTTATAGGTCTCCGCATTTTTACGTCTGATATATAATTGGGGAAAATGCAAAGCCGCTTTGCTAACCAGAACTAACCATGACCGACTGGAACTTAGGGCTTTTGAATTTGTCTAAATTATCCCTAAATAGAAGTTATTAACAAAATGTTTATAATTTTTGATATGGTAGAAGTCATACTTTTTTTTAAACTGTAATTATATATTCCCCGGGTTTTTTCTAATACGTTGTTAAAATTTTGTTTATAACTTCTACAAATAATGTGGACAAATTTAAAAGCCCTAAGTTCTAGTTGGTCATGGTTATTCTGGTTAGCAAAGCGGCGTTTTATTTTCGCCAAATTAAATTTCAGACGAAAAATGCGGGGACGTATTAAAAAAGACCCTAAATTATTACATAAAAATATAATTTTTCCCTGCATAATAAAACGTTTCATGTGTCAACACTGTCAGGAAGCTCGTGATCACGGGGTATTTTTAGACGCGAGTCACCATACCACCTTTTTTGTCTCTGTAAATATTATAAATATACCAGTCAAATAAACTAATGACATTTATGACAAAACGTCATAAGAAGTATAAAGCTTTTAGAATTTCCTAAGTTTTTAAAGCAAAATTTCTTAAAATTTAGTTAAATTTTTTCTTTTAATTTCATCTTGACAATGGTGGCGGACTTGCTAGCGAAACGCAGATTAGTATTTTTGATTTTTGGGTTTTTTTCGAGGGTTTTTTTTTCTTGTTGCAGGCGATTTGCAAGTTCATAAGGGTCGATAGGGCTGAGCAGGCTCAGCTCGATATACCCCGAGACCTGGATTGAAGTGGTCCCATTTTTAAGGAAATTTCAAGGCAAGTACTCCCAACGAAAACATATCAAAATATACGGTAATTTTTTACTTACCGGGCCCACGGCCGATTTTATTGAAATTTTGTATACAGGGGTTTTTTGGGGCGCTGATCACGAATCTGAAGTCAAATTTTGTCGGACTCTGCTGGTTTTTGAGTTATAACGCCCCACTCGAACCCAACCTGCAAAACTTTCCTAAAATTCCTCCTTCTTAAAACTGATTACACCCAAAATGCAAGATTTTATGGAAATACACTTATTATTCTATAAGATGTATTTAATTTCACTTTATTTAACGAATATATTTAATAAAAAAAGCACAACAAGCACTTCTCAAAAATATTATTTTTACTTTTAAAAATGTCAACAAAATTGTCTAGAGATTTTAGACTTTTTTATGTTGGTACGCCATGGACCTGCAAAACAATTGATTGGCCTACTTTATAAATTTGAATTATTTTTATTTTTCGCGATTTAAATTTAAAAAGTAAGCGCATTCAATTGTTTTGCGGATCCCTGGTTAAACATAAAATGCTAAAACCTAGAATTTTGTTGACATTTATTAAAAAACATAGCGCTTGTTGTGCTTTATTTATTAAAAATAATTGTTAAATAAAGGTAAAATTAAATTTATCGTATAAAATAATAAGTGTATTACCATAAAATCTACCATTTTGGGTGTAATCAGTTTTAAGAAGGAGGGATTTTAGGAGTTTGTGCAAATTTGAGGTTAGGTTCGAGTGGGGCGTTATAACTCAAAAACTAGAAAAGTCCGACAAAATTTGACTTCAGATTCGTGATCAGCGCCCCAAAAAACCCTGTATACAAAATTTCAATAAAATCGGCAGTGGGCCCGGTAAGTAAAAAATTACCAAATATACATTAATTGTTACGCCTTGATCACATATAAGTAATGACACATTAAATTTAATATAAGCAGTTTGTTTTAACTTATTTATTTGCATGTAATAAATCACATGTTAAGTTATACGTCATATAAATTATATTAAAGAGAACTTTTAACCCCTTTGTCATTGCAAAATCTTGTAACATTTTCATAATTTACTTAATAGGCGAATATAGTCGTTAGTGGCTCTTTGTATAAGCTAGCTTAAGGATTTGCTAAATCTTCGTCTTAGGCATAATGTTTGAAATACGGTGATTTGCAGTCAGAGATCATTAGCTTTGATAAATCATTTTATTTTAGAGCAAAGCTTGTAAGCTATTTAACAACTAGGAATTAAGCTGTCATATTTTTAGTGCACTAAGAAACTTGTTAAATGACATTTCACACTTTTTTGTAATTTGAATAACTACAGCATTTAATTTATTTAAATTAATACAATATTGGTTTTGTCCAAGAGAGTTTTCGAAAACATTCACATTTTTTTCTTTAAATACATTTTTTGTTAGGTATTTTACTGGAGAAATTGAATTTTGCTTTTTTATGACGATAGCCCGTGCAATATATTTAAAGATATACTACTTTATTAATTAAAAATTTTAACTGAATTTCATCAATTAAGTCGCTTGGTTTTAGGTCAAAGAAAGATAATTTGTATACGTGTCAAAGTGATTTTGTGTGAAATATGTAATATGCACCAAAGATTTAAATCTCATTGTTCTACATCAAAAATCACGATGAAGTTCTTAAGTAATATAAAGAACTTGCCCCAGGAACAATAGAATAGAGCTCCTTTGGGTTCCTGGACACACGAAAATTGAAGGCAGGGCTCCTTCTTTTGGTTCGTATTCAGTTTAGACAAGAAGTTGGACTTTTGACAGGACACTGTCCTTTAAAAAATACTTGCAGAAAATGGGCATTTCTAACGGTCCCATAAAATGCAGGCTTTGCGGAAAAGCACTTTAGCTTCGAGGAATTAGCCAACAATAATTATTCCTTGCTCAGCGCTTTCAATAGAAAAACACATAGTGCCACTTTTATGCATTCCTTCATAGTCCAACTGGACAGAGCTCCAAACTTTTTACTTTGTTCCTTTCTTAATGTCTACCGTGTCTAGGCTGTGGAACCTTCTTCTTCAAATGTCCAAATCTCTAAGTCCTGTGTCAATAAATTACCGTCCTCTTCACTTAAGACACTTACGGTGCCTGAGTACTACGCCTTTGCCTTTGTGGAGTATACGAAAATTAAAAAGAAAGAAGTAAATGGTAACTTTGTGTATCGTAATTTCAATCTTATAATAATTACGAATATTTGTTTAAAAAAATAATCAACATAATTATTTGACGAGAAGTCTTGTTTGATTCAAGTTGCAAAATCATTGTTTTAGGCATATTAGGTATTCACAGTACAACTATTTTGCAGCTTCTAAGGAAGCTATTTCGAACTTATGTTTTCACAGCTGCAAAATAAACTTTAAACTAGCCTTACACTACTTGATATTTTTAAAAACGTATTTTATTGTATCCTACCCTTTTTTCTAATTTGACTAATTTAATAAAAAATAAATGGTGGAGTTTTTTTTCGGGGTATTTTTAAACTTAATTTTAAAAATGCCTATAATTTTTAAATACCAATATGATTTGGCTTGTGCTAAAATATTTTCACCAGTAATATTCATTATTTGAGTATAAAAATGGTTATTAAAGGCAAGCACAAAAATATTATTCAATTCAAATTTTATAGCGATAAAAACCTATTTTATATATATATATATATATATATATATATATTATATATATATATATATATATATATATATATATATTTATATATATATATATATATATATATATATATATATATATATATATATATATATATATATATATATATATATATATATATATATATATATATATATATATATATATATATATATATGTATATATTAGACTGGCCCGATTTTGCACGATGTCTTTATTTTTTTGAGGCCCATAGCTAAAAACGTTTAAATGCGTCTAAAAACCCGTTTCCCAAAATTTGGTTGCGAAATTCGAAAGTTTACCCGGTGCGAGTCTCCGTTTTTGCAAAATTTGGCCACTATTATTTCAGAGCTTGTTTAAGGAGATATCAAGAGAAGATGCAGTAAAAATTGACGCGATCATAGGCTAATTATATATTTTTGGGGTCGCTGAACACGATGCCACCATTAGTTTTTCTCTCCAATCAAAATATCTTTAAAAATTTAAAAAAAAATTGGAAAAAAAAGAGAAAAAAATGGAAAATTTTTACTTTTACTCTTAAAATTCATTGGTTAAAATTTGTATTTATCGACAAGCTGTAGTCAGGGTTGTAGAGAAATGAAAGAGCTTTAAGATGCAAAAAACCCGGTGTGATTTGGTTAAGATCACCCCAAGATACGAGGGAAGTACTAAAATTGTGCAAATGCAAACAACATCAATATTACGGGTAACCGGTTGAATGACTCATGAAATGAACTTCTGGGGTAAATTTGCACTTTACAAATTTGTAATTGTTTTATAATAGACATATAGATGGAATTCTGGTTTACAAGTGAACTAGCTACGCAGGCTCCAGAGAATGACATTAGATTATTAATAGCGATCAAAAGATATGGGCAAAGGTTAATGAGCCAATATCCAATATTGCCATTAAAACATTTCTTGGGCATACTTGGTACCTGAACGAATACATAATTGGTTTGTCTTTTTTTGATGCGCGCTTAAGCATTGCCCAGAAGAAGCGCATGGTCCGGTCGTTGGAGCAGGAAAGTCAACAGACCAAAGGCTATCGAATTACTTTGGCCTCAGAGACATCCCTAAATTGAGCCTGGAGAAATGAATTACCACGAGGACCCAGAATTCTTCACTTTGATAAATATATTTTACGGGATGAAAGATATCTTGCGGGGTTGCAGAAAATGAAAAGCTTAAAGGGGACACTCACTGCAAGCGAAGAGGGGTATCAAAATTAAATACACAGTGTTGATTTTAATAGAAAAAAGTTTCCTTCTTGTTCCAAAAAGAAAACTGTAAAAAGTCTGGAAAGTATGAATTAACAGAAATAAGAAAAAGTACAGATACAAATTGTTAAATATGAACTATTTTATGAGCTAATGTACAAAATTATATATAAATTTATTAATATCATCCATGAATTTTTTCTGAAATTTATAGAAGGACAAAAGTTTATTTTTGTGAATGAGAAAAATATTTTATTTTCACATTATATTGTTAAAGAAGAAAAGTTATATATCGTGCAAGTTGAATAAAAACATTTTTTCACTTTAAAAAAAACTTGAAATTTACCCCAAAAGTTCGTTTTATGAGTCATTAAACCCGTTACCCGAAATATTGATGTTGTTTGCATTTGCCCAATTTCAGCACTCCCTCGTATCTTGGGGTGATCTTAACCAAATCACATCGGGTTTTTTGCGTCTTAAAGCTCTTTTATTTCTCTACAACCCTGACTACAGTTTGTCGATGAATACAAATTTTAACCAATAAATTTTAAGCAGTAAATGTGAAATTTTTCCATTTTTTTAAAATTTTTCCCAATTTTTTCTAAATTTTAAAAGATATCTTGATTGGAGAAAAAAACTAATGGTTGCATCGTGTTTACCGACCACAAAAACATATAATTAGCCTATGATCGCGTCAATTTTTTACTGCATCTTCTCTTGATATCTCCTTAAACAAGCTTTGAAATAATAGAGAACAAATTTTGCAAAAAACGGAGACTCGCACCGGGTAAACTTTCGAATTTCGCAAAAAAATTTTGGGAAATGATATTTTAGATGCATTCAAACGTTTTTAGCAATGGGCCTCAAAAAAATAAAGACATCGTGCAAAATCGGGCCAGTCTAATATATATATATATATATATATATATATATATATATATATATATATATATATATATATATATATATATATATATATATATATATATATATATATATATATATATACCTAAAACTGACCGTTTCTAAGAAATTTAGAGAAATTTAAAAATACAGACCATAATTTAAAAATTGTTTACATCCTGTAACATATAACGAGCTGCTCGTAACTAAAATTATTGCTTATCTCAAGGTTTATGTCAACTATCACATAAAAGTTTTACCTTAACATTATACAGGGTGTTGAAAAAAATTGCCTCAAAGTTTGGACACACATTTTATTAAATAACTTCCTTAAGTTAAATGGAACACCCTGTATTTAGTGGCCTATTTTGACGCGGAACTAAATTTCCTTTAAAATCGTATTAGGGTTTCCTATGCCTACCTCTTCTGCTTTTTATGCAAAAGGTGTTTTTATATTTGACTTATCCTTTATCTTAAGATTGGAACACCCTATATTGTAATTAAAAAACCTTATTATGAAGGATCACGTAGATTTGCTAAAAGCACAAGTTTAAATTTTTGAAAATAAGATGTATCTCAAGTAAAATGCAGGCAAAAGTAATAACTTCATTTTATTGTCATTTCTAAAATATTAAAGCATTCTTAAAAATGAGGATCGAAATTGGTAGAAGGCACACCTGTCCTAATTGTTGAGACAAAATATGGTAAATTGCCCTTGTTTCATAGCAAATGTTTACACATATTAATGTTTTTAAAATCATTATATCAGATTTTGTTAATTCTTGCTCAACTGACAGCGGTCATTGGTCGTTAAGTTTTAAAATCGTACTTGTTTTTTGTAAGTTTTTTAACTATAAATTCTTTTGCTTTTTGTATATTCTTTTCACTCCGCAAAAGTCTTGTTAATAACATGGTGGCAACGATCTACGTGCTAAAAACTAGGGTAAAGTAAATGTAGTTTAAGGAAAGAAGATTTTTTTTTTTTTTGAGGAATGTGAATGAATTTTTGTTCTTCATTGCTATTTAAACCTATCTCATGTTTTCAACTCACATATGGTAAGAACTTTGTAAAAAGGAAAATTATTTTTGTTGGTTTCACTAACAAGATTCATTTTCTTAATAAAATTTGTAGTTTAAAATGTGTTTGTTGATTGAGGGTTAAAGGTAGTGCATAATTGAAAAATTGTTTAATGCCTTTTGTAAAGGACACAAAATAGAGATATAAAACAAAGAATATTTGTTACTTATATCTATTTTTATTTGTTTTTCCCTACAAATTATAGCCCCTTAGCAAGCAGTACTAAGTTTATATAAGTTTAAAAAATTAAAACTAATTGCGCTTTAAGAAAGAGTACACTCAAAAAAAAATATAAAAAACATAATAATTTTGTGTATTTATAAAAAAAAGCATTTCCAAGAACATTTCGCAATCATTTGAAGACGAAGCAGGCGTTGCTTGGATCCCTGAGGTAATTTATTAACAATTCATTGAAAATTGTACGAAATCTCTTTTGAAATCCTAAATTGTGAATAGGTTCCAGCTTGAGTGTTCTTAATGAAAAATTTATAATTTACTTCATGCCTAAAATTCTTTCCCTTACAATTACAAAGATGCCTTTTTTCAACTAAAAACACATTAACATTTAACTTACGAAATATGGGTATAGTTAAGTTAAAAAAGAAACTTTTCTCTAACAGTCTAATACCAGTTTTGTTTGATATTTTATTTTTTTCTACGTGGTAAAATTATACTTGTAGCATTATGGTGTTTTATTATTAAAGCTCATTATTAAATTATACCGTAATTAATTTTTACCTTAATTAAACTTTTTAGAAGAAGTACTTTAAATGAAAAAAAAACAAATAAAATATAAATTGTTTTAGCATAATATGCTATTGTTTAAAAAAGGTAATGAGCCATTTAAAATAAGATATTTATTAAGATACTGTTTATTAACAGATAGTTTTTTTTTAATTTTGATTGTAAAATTACTCTTTATTTACATTAAAATTACTTTTATACCAAAAAAATTGTCTTCAAATAACCGTCGTTTTTATATCTATGTTCATTGTGCAATTGTTGCTTGTTTACACTAAACTGTATTTTTAGCAAAGCTTTAATAACAGTCATTAAATATTTTATAATTAAATTTTAAAACAAAAACAACTAAGATTCCGGTGCATAAATTTGTTGGTGAAAATTAATTTATTATCTGTAATTAAATTTTGTTTTTATAGAAATAGTTTTGTTGCTTTATTACTTTTAGAAGAGTATTTATAAAAACAATATTTTACATTCTTATATAAATTTTAAATTAATTAAACATATAATTAAACAAATATTTAAGTAATATTTTATACAATACTTATTCTTGGATAAACTGAATATATTGATTCGCAATGGTCTATACTTAATTTTATTTAAGTTGTGTTGGTTTTTTTAAGCTATTTAAAATACTATGTATTAAAAAAATATTTTTAAATATAGTTAAAACGTTAACGTATTGTGAATCTAAATGGGGTAAGTTTGCAATAATTATTTTAATTTAGTACTATTTTTGGTGAATAGAATATCCTAATATACTTAACTTGGGATAGAAATGTTTTATTAAAGAATGAAGCTTTCTACGACATTCTTGTTTTAATAACCACAACCTTATACAGGGTGTCCCAGAATATATGGGCAATCTCTCGGAATCTAATAGAAAACCTAAAAATATTATGACAGGTTCCCATGAACTTTTTCCTACGACCCTCCCCTATGGAGATACAGGTACATAAAGACGCCCCTGGAAATCGTTTTTTTTTTAAGTTTTAAAATGCTAGGCGCTATTTAATATTTTTTAAATATAATTGGTACCAGATAAGTCTTTTTTAAATAAACCCATTAAATCATATTTGGCTTATTTAGTTTGCCAGAGACGGACTAGCTCTGACACAATAATAGCAATTTTTTATCACCCTGTATAATAAAGGCTTAACAATATTATTTTTGGATAGCTTTAACCTTAAACTAAAAAAAAGGTATTTTTGATTGACATCGATAAAATCAACTGTTTACGAGAAATAAAATATCATGGCTGATAACTTTTTTTACATTATACAGGGTGTTTTTTAATCGTACGTCAATATTTAAGAAGGCAATTTTCGGCACCATTTTAGGTAGAAACCGTGTGTCCTTAACGTCTTAACTTTTGAGATACAGAGTGGTTAAATTTTCAAAAGTGAATCATTTATTATTAATATCTGTAATACCACTTTAGATATTTTAATGAAATTTGACATACATGTACTATGTATCAAGAAGCATTTTTAGTGTACCACATTTTTTTTTTATTTTCACCAGTGGCATTTGCACGGAATTTGACCTGTCTATTTTGGCAGCTATTGGTGGTACGTCACTGATTTTTTTTAAATGAAAAATATGTTTGAATTTCATAATAATTTCCAGCAAACTTGGTAACTTGGATTTTTTTTCAATCTGATGCACGGTTTTCGCTTAAAAAATAAAAACCGTTACTCTGCATGATTATTACAATATCGGTAAACAATATCACCATGCATAGAAATATCTAGATTTAATTTTTAAAATCAAAAGATCAAATCTGCTCATGTTTTTTTTAGTCCGAAGCACGGTTTTCACCTAGAAAAATTAATCTAGATATTTCTCTCCATTGTAATATTGTTTACCGATATTGTATGATCATGCAAAAAAAAAACGGTTTTTATTTTGTAAGCGAAAACCGTGCATCGGATTTAAAAAAATCAGATAATTAACTTTGCTTAGAAAAGATTATGAAATTCAAAAATAGTTTTTATTTTAAGAGAAATCAGTGGCGTACCACCAAGTTCTGCCAAAATAGGCAGCTCAAATTTTGTAAGAACGCCACCGGTGGAAATTAAAAAAAATGTGATAAACTAAAAAAATGCTTCTTGATATATAGTACATGTATACCAAATTGTATTAAAATATTTAAAGTGGTATTACAGATATTAATAATAAATGATTTATTTTTAAAATTTTACCACCCCGTATCTCAAAAGTTAAGAAGTTTAGGTCATAAAGGGAAAAAAAAAAAAATTTTTTTTTTTTTTTTTTAAAAATTTTTTTTTTTTAAAAAATTTTGGAATTTTTTTTTTAAAAATTTAATTAATTTTTTTTTTTTTTTTTTTTTTTTTCCCTTTTTAAATTTTTTTTCCCTTTAAAAAAAAAAAAAAATTTTTTAAAAAAAATTTTTAAAAAAATTTTTTTAAATTCCCCAAAAAAAAAACCCTTTTTTTTTAAAAAGCAAAAAAAAAAAATTTTTTTAAAAAAAAAAATTTTTTGGAATTTTAAGGAAAAAAAAAAAAAAAAAAATTTTTTTTTTTAAAAAAAAAAAAGGAAAAAAAAAAATTTTTTTTTTGGAAAAAAATTTTTAAATTAAAAATTTTTTTTTAAAAAATTTTTAAAAAATTTTTTTAAAAAAAAAAGGGGTTTTTTTTTTTAAAAAAGGGGGAAAAAAAAAAATTTTTTAAAAAAGGGAAAAAAATTTTTTTAAAAATTTTTTGGTAAAAAAAAATTTTAAATTTTAAAAAAAAAAAAAATTTTTTTTTTTTTTTTCCCCTTAAAAAAATTTAAAATTTTTAAAAGGAAATTTTTTTTTTTAAAAAATAAAAAAATTTTTTTTTTTTGAAAAAAGGGGAAAAAAAAAAAATTTTCCAAACCTTTTTTTTCCAAAAAAGGTTTTTTTTCAACAAATTTTTTTTAAAAAAAAAATTTTAAGTTAAAAAAAAATTTTTTTTAAAAAAAATTTTTTTTTTGGGGGTTTTTTAAAAATTTTTTTTTAAAAAAAAAAAAGGGGGGGGCCCAAAAAATTTTCCAAAAAAAATTTTTTAAAAAAAAGGGGCCCCAAAAAAATTTTTTTAAAATTTTCCCCTTTTTTAAAAAAAAATTTTGGGGGGGTTTTAAAAAAAATTTTCCCAAAACCCTTTTGGGCCCCTTTTTAAAAAAAAATTTTTTTTTAAAAAAAAATTTTTTTTTTTCCCCCCCTTTTTAAAAAAAATTTTTTAAATTTTTAAAAAAAAAGGGGGGAAAAACCCAAACCCAAAAACCCCAAAAAAGGGGGGGGGGGGGAAAAAAAAATTTAAAAAAAAATTTTTTTTTTAAAAAAAAATTTTTAAAATTTTTTTTCCCCCTTTTTTTGGGGGGGGGCCCCCCCTTTTTAAAAAATTTTGGAAACTTTTTTTAAAAATTTTTTCCCAAAAAAAAAAAAAAAAAATTTTTTTTTTTAAAAATTTTTTTAAATATAACCTTTAAAAAGAAATAAAAAAAGGGGGGGGGAAAAAAAAAAACTAAAAAAAAAAATTTTTTTTTTTTTAAAAATTTTTTTAAATTTTTAAAATTTTTTTTAAAATTAAAAAGGGTTTTTAAAAAATTTTTTTTTTTTTTTTTTTAAATTTTAAAAAAAAAAAAAAACCCCCTTTTTTTTTATTTTTTTGGAAAAAAAATTAAAAATTTAAATTGAACATTCTTGGCTGAAACCCAAAAAAAAAAAAAAAAATTTTTTTTTTTTAAAAAAAACCCCAAATTTTATTAGATAAGGACAAAGAATTTCTGCCCAATCATCTCGACTTTTAGATAAAAAATAAATAAATAGCGATAAAACAGCCGCGAACAAAATTACCACTTAAGGGTAATTTCTGCCGATGATGATCTTGCCATGTCTATTGTGATGTATGTTCTTCGACATTTACTACATGTGGAAACATATCGCTAGAACGAGTATTGGCGTTGTTCCCAGATGTGTGTGGGTTGTAACTACAGGTATGGTGGGTTTATATACAAAGCCTACTATGTTGTAAGTTAATGTTTGTGATAAATTCGTACGTTGGATCTCTGGCAAATAAGTTATAGTTAAAGAAACTAAAGGAATATTAACTATTTAGAAATATTTAGGAAAGCTAAAAATTGTGGTAATAAAAAATAAAAAAATTGTTTAATTTTTAACACGGTTTTCTAGTTATATATAATTTTTTTTATAGTGTAATTAATTTGGGTATTGATCAAACTAAATTATAATATTAAATATATTTTAATAATATTTTGTACTGGTTCAGGAATTGGTTGCCTGTTATTTTTTGATGAAAGCCTTCTAAATAGTTTTTTAGGTTAATCTGCAGCTCAATTAAACTGCAACTCGACATTTTTCTTCTAAATTCCAAATCGTTAATGCTTCTTAAAAATAAAAAAAAGTTTTTATCGTTTGGTATAAAAAATGTTTAAAGAAAGATCGCTATTCAAATTCATTTCAAGTTTTTCCTAATTGATGGAGTTTATCACATGTTTTGTTACTTGTGGGGTAAATTGAGGCTTAATTGAAAGCGTTTGAATTATTTTTGCTTCCTTTCTTGGAATATCAAATATTGAAATATTCAAGTTTTTGTTTTCCTACCTTGTACATATATAGGTTTGGTGGAAATTGTTGAATTTTTGGTCTATTATCTTTAACAGTGTGTTTCAGTTATACAGGGTGCCCCAAAAAAATATACTAAAAGATATACTGGGTGTCTGCTAATTAATGGTACATGGAAAAATGACTCCCCAATTGGAATTTATTTATATTTGTCTATACCAAAAGTTGATATAAACTGAGGGTGTTAAAATTAAAACGTTTTTGTATTTTTTTACTAATTTTGTGCAAAATAACGTTTTTTTACAAAATTTTGTAATTACAGGGTTTTTTGAAAACGAAGAATTATTTTTTTTGTGTAATTATGTAGTTAGTGCACCCTTTCCATGTAATTATTAATGATTTGCAAATATATATTTTTTAAAATAAGCAATAAGAAAACAAATGAACGTAATGAGATGCAAATGCTATGAAACCGCCATGTTTTTTGTTTTTGTTGATAATGGTAAGATAGCTTAGTCAAATAATGTTTAGTTTTTGAGTTTATCGTAAGTTAACTAATAAAACCGACACACATAGGTATGTTGTGTGTATACGAGCAGGAAATTTTTTATATAATCGGAACTCTATCCGAATCAAGCACAACCTGGTTTAAAGATCTTCAAAAAATTTTACGGCTGATTTAGAAATACAGGTACTTTTTGTCCTTAACGAAATTTCACAGGGCGCCTGATGACTATAGTTCCCGAACAAGAAGAGGAAATTCTGGTCCGCGTAGCTAAAAATACGGAAATAAGCACACATTGCTGCGGTAACGGGAGTAGGCAAGTTATCTGTTTGCAACAATTTTTACGAAGAGGGTCTTTATCCGTTTTCATACCTTTTTTTTATGTAACAAAATATGAAAAAAGTATTGTTTTCATTAAGCTTTTAGAAAGTAACAGAGAAAGCGGGCAATTTTCGCAACCCGCTTGTCACTAAATAAAGACTGAGCAATACGCTTTTATTTTAGATCTTGACAGTGTTATACACAGAATAAAGCATAAAATATAGCTTTGCCACTTAAACGTAAGCGTATGCCTTAGTAAGTATTTTTTTTATAAAGTTTTTTAATTTCTATCAAACATAAATAAATAAATGAAAATTGCTTAATATTTTGACGCGTCGCAATAATAATACTACGGGGAACGTAAAATGACGTTTTCAAAATTGTTTTTATTTTTTCATTGCAAAATATAAGCAAAAATTAAAAAGACCATCTATCTTAGAGGTAGACTATTAAAAAAATCAATTAGTTTATAAAGTGTTTTTGATTTTTTAACTTTCCCAGAAATATTTTGTGAAGTTGTTACTGATGACCCTTAAATGCCTTAATTTTTGATGACGACCATACATTTAAAATATATTTAAAATAAAACATAAATGAATATTGTATACATTATTTCATTTAAACATATTATAAAATATTCCTGAACTTTTAGAAAATGAGCACGCCGCTGTGCTTTTTATGAATGGAGTAAGCCGTGTTTGATTTACAACTACCTTTCCCTTACCGACGCTGCGATGTTACAGATATACTTGCCAAACAATATGTAACGTAATCTCTTAACTTAATTTTCACCAATTTCAAGAAGTCTGATTAACTTGAAAATTTGTATAGGGTTCAAGAGCCGATGACAATACAATTATTTTATAACTGCGTTCTAATAAAAAAAAAATTAAAAATACTTTCTTAAAATGACAATACTTGGCGAATACGCAAGGCCAAAAAAACACAAAAAGCTTTCTACAGAATCCAGGCTACTGGCAATAAATGAATTATTTTTAAAGTTATCTATCTATGTTTACCTTTTTCATATAAAATTGTGTTATATTTCGTTGGTCATAATAGATTTATTGGAAAATATTAGATATACTTAATATCAAGGTTCTTTATTAGGATTACTTTTGATGTTATTTTGGGACTAAAAAATAATAAAATAAATTATATTGAAAAAAAAAAACTAAAAGAAGACGCTTTTATAGCAAACCAGACTAAAAAGTAGAAAATAATTTATTATAGTAAAAAAGCGTAGGGTTGCACCCACTATACTATATTTTAATAATAACTCTTACTGTAAATAGCTACCATAAAATAATTGTAACATTTTATTTCAAGCATCCTACGCTTTTCTACTATAATTGACAACACTGGTCAACATTTGATCTACGCGAGAACGCCGGAAGGGGTTAGGTGCTACTAGGGTTTTTGGGATCGCTGATTACGATAAGAGGATCGGTTAACCCTTATTGCGTCAGGATCAAGGTCGTTTAAAGATCAAGTAATTAAAAAAGCCTGGGTAAAATCTGAAAAAAAGCATGCCCTTGTTTTCTAGGTCGCTGAATCTGAATCCTGCGTCTATTTACATCTATCCTAGAGGTCATCCAAGGTAATTTCAAGGATATTTCAAAGTGTTTTTGGGATAAAAAGTACGATTCCAAAAATCTCAAAATACTTACGTACGCTTTCGAGGTCGGCAAATCGAAATCTGAGGTCACCTCCATAAGGTCAGGTTTAGGTCATCTAAAGGTCAAGTGGAGAAAATATCATAGGAAAAATTGATGCATATAGATAGATCCTAAGTGTAAATAAACGCCGGATTCGAATTCTGAGACCACAAAAACATACGCATGAATTTTTCCAGATTTTTCCGATAATTTTTTCTTTACTTGACCTTTAAATGAGCTTGAGCCTGATGTAATGAAGGTAAATCGACTCTGTTATCGTAATCAGCGATCCCAAAAACTCCAGTAGCACCTAACCGCTTTCGGCGTTCCCGCGGAGATCAAATGTTGACCTGTGTAATTTTCTACTTTTTAGTTCGGTTTTCTAAAAAGGCATGTTCTTTTAGTGTTTTTTTTTTAACTATAATTTATTTTTAAAAACTTTGTCAAAAACAACGACCTCCAAAAAATATTTTAATTTCTTAACTATACGGTGTTATTTAGTAGTCCATTCCAAAAAAAAACAGGTTTCTCAGATTTTCGACACCTGCTCCGTTTTTCAGGATCTAATTTACTTTCATTTCTTTTATTAATACTGTTCTTTCTGTATTTAAAAGTTTATTAAAGCTTTTAATTTTTTCAAATGATTTCAAATATTTATTAGTATTATTTCAACAGTCAGCTAAGATTATTCAAATTTACATTTCTCCATTATAATCGTTTAGTTCACCAAGTTATAGGTTTAATTAATAATTAAATTTCTTTGCTTTGTACCAAAAAATTTTCTTTTCATTTCCTGGATCTCTTGATATATTTAACTGTCCACTTGGCGCGTTGTTGCTACCTGTACTTATACTTATTTAAGAATCAATGTAGATATGTAAAACTTTACGATTTTGGTGAAAAGGTCGTTTGTGCATACCAATTTTCATAAATTAAATTAAAATTAAAGTTTCACATTTTAAATTTTGATATATTAAGTGTTAAAAAAATACATTTGTAAAATTTTAAAAACTAACCTTTATTTCTAACTCTTATTAATTAGATAAGAAAAAAACAAAATCACAAATACTTTTACGCCTTATTTTGCACATCTCACCCCTTCTTTACATGCTGATAATTTGTAATTGTCACGTCATGGCCTACTAAAATTTTGGGAAAGAAATCGATTTAGGCAGCCATTTATAAATAAAATAACAAATGTGATACATGGTTCCAAAGAGGATTTTAAGGCAGATCAGGTAGGCTAAAAATATATACAGGGTGCTATTTAAACTTTTATATTTAGGGTTACTTCCGGTTAAACCGGAAGTGTAAAAATTGATTTTATTTAGTTATTAAAAGCGTGTCCTTCTGACAAGTGCATCACCTAAATTTTAGAAAATGTATTCTAATAAATACTGTTACATGTACGCTGTGTCACCCGTTATATACATTTATATACAGGGTAATTCATGAGAAAATGTAAATACTTCAGGCAGTTAGTCAGGGTCCAAAAATAAACATAAAAGCCTATATAAATATGGTTCTGCAAGGCCTTCGTTTTCGAAATACAGGGTGTTAAAATTTGTATTTTTTTATTTTCTTTTTTAATAAAATCTATAATAAGGTAAATATTGCAGGGGTTTTTTGGTATGACGGATTCGAATCTAATCTTATTACGGCTCTTACTTGTAGGGGGAGCCACCTATCCGTCTGTTTACTATTTTGAACAATCACAACGTTTTAATACGGCCTTGTATTGCATTTTTAAGTAAATTAAGTAATTGTTTTGTCATTTTTACGTCAAAAAGGTATACTTGTTAAAAGTTCATATGAGCAACCGTTTTTGAGATATATGAGATAACATTAGTTAGGTTTCATAATTTTTTAAAACTCTACCATTTACTTCTAAGCACATGTCAGCTCTGTGGTGAACACCCTGTATCTCAGAAATGAAGGCCTTGCGGACCCATATTTGTAAAGGCTTTTTTGGACCCTGACTACGTACCTGAAGTATTGACATTTCCGCATTTTATATATATATATATATATATATATATATATATATATATATATATATATATATATATATATATATATATATATATATATATCGTGGTAGTGAAATTTGTCTTTTTTTGCGATTCTAGTCACTTTATGAAAAGTCGGCTACACTATATGTCAGCCCCTTATCAAATAACTAACATGTTCTCGAAGAACAAAAATTTCACTAAAAGACTACGACACACAGCGGGCCACAGGTACTACAAAACTTTGAAAAATTATCTTTTTCAATTAGAATAATTTATATCTCATAAATTACGTACAAAATAAAAAAAATACTATTTAGTGCTAAAAAATATTTTATATATATATATATATATATATATATATATATATATATATATATATATATATATATATATATATATATATATATATATATATATATATATATATATATATATATAAATATATAAAATATATATATATAAATATATATATATATATATATATATATATATATATATATATATATATATATATATATATATATATATATATATATATATATATATATATATATATATATATATATATATTAATTTTTATGTTAATTTTCTATAGTAACTGGCATCCTATTTTCTAATAATGAATATACCTACATATTAAACCTTTATACGTACTGATTTTATCATTTTCAAAAATTTAAACTTTTATATATTAAAATATAGAAATAATATTTTTTTGTATTTTAAAAATGACTTTTTTAGTGTCAAATCTAAATTTTAAAAAGTTAAGCTTGCAATGTTTAATAAAACAACATTTTTCAGCCTGATTCTTACTTGTTTACAAAATATCATGAAACCTAAGCCTAAAATAACATAAAAACCAAAAAATAAAACAAAACATTAGTCCTCTTCGGAGTCACTGCTATTGCTAAAAGAAGGATTAGGATTAAAATATTCTAGTAGGGACATAGCTTCAGGAACAAGTTGTTTTTTCTTGTGTGATTTAATTTTTCTTAAATTAGTTATAACCGGATCAGAGGATATTAATAAGTTGTGGAAAACATCTATATTGGTTTGAGTTCTACTCATTTTTCGCGAATGAAATTCACGGTACCTTCGGTACTCCTTATTTCGGGCTTCTTGCGCTTCCTCTGATAACTGACCAATGGGTACTGGACAAGCTTTAATAATTTCGGAACTATGGATAAGTATTTTGTGTATGCTAACTGGCATTCTTTGCCATAGATAAAGAGATACAAAAAGTTTAGCTGTTTCCAAAGTATATATTTTAAATTTACCAATGTTGATACAAAAACCACTAGCAAGAACTTGAAGGATGACAAAAAAGCGAAATATTAAAGTTTGATCAATACCGGTTGTTTCTGATGATATGACAAAATTTTGAAAAAACTTTCGTGCAGTGTTACCATCGTTACTAGTACCAGTACCTTGTTTTGTTTGATCAATAATTAAGCCTAAACGTGTTTTAAATTCCTCTTGAATCTTTTCTTTTTGCTGTTTAGTGATATCTTTCTCATCTCCACGAGCTTGCCATTTCTTCAAAGGTAAACGGTAACTAATTTTAAGAATGCACTCCAATGACCGAATCCAGGCATGTAATGTTGATATTCCAAAGTCTAGGTATTCTACTCTAATTTCTCGTTCCAAAAGATCATCTATTGAATTCATTTTAATTGGCGAAGCTCCGCAGATATAACATTTTTGTGATGATGTGTCTGTTATTGAGTTTATTATTTTATTATCAACCATGCTCATTACGAGCTTGTGTTTAACAAACAAAAAAACATTTCTTTGTATTTCAATTGTTGTATTAACTAGTTCTTGTATATCTTTATCCATGTTTTCTTTTTCTATTTTTGATGTTTGGATGGTTTCTTTTAAAAATTGCATCTTTATTGGTCTGCAATAGACAGTAGAAGACGGACGCGGGTTTTGCCAAAAAATGATTTTTTCATTTTTAGAGTTTTCAGTATATAACTCCAATGGAACTAAACAAGATAAAAGTAAGTTGCTGTCTGTATAATCTCCGTCAAAACTTTGTTTATATTCTTTTTGGCCCGAACTTTCATCGCAGCCCCACTTGCTTATTAAAGTCAAGTTACTTTTGAAAGAGTAGTTATCAAGAGGAAGCGTAAGAGCAGAAAACAATCTGGTTACTGTATGGTCAAGCAATGATTGTAATTTTACAGTTGCTGAATATTCATTAGCAATGATCTCCGAAGGATAGCATAATTTTTTTGATTCTCTAACAGAGTTATAAGATGGATACAAATTAACTTTATTTTCAATAGCGTTATTTCTTAATAGTTGATATTGACGTTTTGAGAAATTTGTATCAACCATTAGCTCAAGTGCCTTATCGGAAGATAACTGGGAAGAATGACTATCAGTGGGCTTATTGCACAACAAATTTGTTGTAGCTTTAATTTGTTGACTTGACGATTCAGAAGTTATAGACAATAACTTTGCTGCTGAAGATTTTCCAGATGCTCTAAGTCCCATTTTAGCAGCAAATAAAAGCTCACTGGTTTCATGAGATCGTAAAGTTTCAATCCTTTTGTATTTTCCTGCATAGCTCAGATCCTCGAACTGTCCTTTTGGTCGTCCAACAGTAATGTTACAAGTCAATTCAACACATGGTAGATCCAAACTTTTTTCCAACCATGTCTTATTTTGTGCCATAAATCTCGTTTTTGTTCCCTTTGCAGCTAGCCATCTCTTTTTAAATGAGTGAAAGTAACGATGTGCCAAAAATATGACATGTTGCTCATTTTGCTTGCGGCACTTTTCGCATAAAATAAACATCAATTTTTCTTTAACATCATTTTTTTTTATGGCGAAACTCATATAATAAATTTATTTGGACAGAGTGATTTTTCGGTTCTAAAACAAACATTTATAGGAAGTAATACTTGCTTGTAAAATAAATGTAAAAAAATCTTTTGCAGCAGTTTAATAATGAGTTCCAAATTTTTATGTTTTGTATTAAATAATTTAAACCCCCAATTTCTGCGCCGCTGAAGGTGTCTTGTAAGCAATTTTTTAAAGAATATTACGAAAAGTTAAAAAATCTACATCCAGAGCTATTTATTTAATATTTTTTTTGGAGGGGGCGTGGCACCTGGGGGCAACTTTTTTTTAATGGTAAGACCAAACTCTACTACAAAATTTACCAGCAATTAAAAGACGCGCTATCACAAGCTTCGTAACATAATCTTCTTTGAAAATGCATAAATTAATTTTTTGATTTTTTTTACATCACCTACTATATCATGTAAAAAAAAATTGTGTGACTATTTAAACTCAATTTATTAACGTTAAATAAAAGAATACACTTACCTTTAGCGGATTTTTCCATCCCGATAATATTTTACTATACTACTTTTAAAAATATTGGCTTATAAACCTACAGTAATAACAACAACAATTTGCAAGGTAATGTTCGACTTAAAACTTTTGACAAGTTTACACGTGATTTTTGGCGTTGCCGTGGTGACCAATTGCCTTAATTCCATTGTTTTTAGACATTTCAAAACCTACTTGTTATAATTACGACAACGTAAATCATGCCCAAGTAAAATAATTTTTTTGATATTTTCAAGATTTTATACCATTTCTGGCCCACGGTGCGACATATACATATATACATATTGCTATACTGTTTTTAATCTTTTTTCATATATAAGTATGCTCTAAGTCGATACTAAAATATTAATTTTTAAATAAGATAAAATTTTAGTCCCACAGCGGCCAATTTTATACATAGTAGGTTCAAAGTCATACATCGTTTCGGGGTCAAACTTGCCTCGGTCACTCACTTCACAAAGCTCTATCCTACAGGGAACCTCATCAATATATCCTATCGCAGCCTAGAAAACGTCTTTACTTCTGATTTACTTAGCACGTCCCAATGACGTAAATCCTAAAACCTGCAAATATAGAACGCAAGTCGGGTCATAGTTGATCCTGATACCTTGATACGGATTGGGATTAACCTTTCTGGCATTTTGGGTCAAAAGTAAGACGAAAGGGATATTTTTTTCGGTCTCATTTAAATGTGTCAAATATAAATTAGGGAGATATAAAAAAATTCAATGTTAATTTATAAAAACCTTAGACTGCTAATATTAAATTTATTATTAATATTTTAAGTATAGTTTGTCTCAAAGAATATCGCTATGGCTTTTGACGGACAATACCCCAATAAACATTTAACGATTTTATTACCTATTGTCATTGGGTAAACCCATTTTTTTTTTTAATGGCAGGGGTGGGCCAGGTATTTTTTGAGCCTTGACCATTAGGTATATAAATATTTCGGCTAATATTTAAGTGGCAGTGTTGAATAAGCGTTTTTACTGTGCGTTTCGAAAAAGTTGTTTTACGAAAATATAACTATGTCGCGTCGAAATCATTTGCCATAAGATGTAAAACAGGTTGTGAAAAATGTGTATGAAACTTTAATTAGTAGGGGACTAATTAAACAAAAATCTTTAAAAGAAACCTGTTTACTAACAAAAACTTCAATATCATTGATGAGGGATATTATTATTAGTGAAGAATTGAACAAAAGGGAAAAACTTAGTAATTTTCAATCTCACCTTATAGATAATAGTGATCAGGACCTAATAGGAAGTAAAATATATTGTCTTTATGAAAACGGAGTTGTTCCTACCTTGGATTAACTGAAAAAAAGCTAGACGAAGACAAAACCAATATAAATATTAGCCGTGCTACCCTCTAAAGAGTTGTTTGTAAAAAGGGATTTAAATACCGCAAAATAGACAAAAGGCAAGTAGAAATGGACTCGCATAGATTATATATAATAGACAAAAAAATCTAATATATTAAAATAATAATAAAATTTTGTTTTTTAGCAGTTTGAAGAAAGAAATTAAAAACACGCATACTTGTTCTCTTTTAGAATGATAAAAACACACTTTAATCCAAATACCCCGTATAAAAATGACATTGGTCGGTTTTTACCCTATATTTACGAATGGGTAACAGGAAATGATAAAGTTCATTGTGTAAATAACTATGACTTTTTTTATACCACCAAGAAACATAAAAATTTTCTTTAAAAAGTATCCCAAAAATATTTTATTTTACAAGTGTGCGGAAAATACTAATTCTCCGCATGCATTTTAGCTTGAAAAATGCATGTTTTTCGCACGGCGTGGCGTGAGGAATTTTTTTAAATCTAATTGTGCCTAAAGTAAGTATTTTTGCCAAAGTATTTCGAATATTAATAATAACTTACTATCACACAATAATATAATTATCAAAATAGCGAGTTTTTAAAATAAAATCTATAATAATGTAAATATTGGAGTAAAAATGGTAACCGGAGGTTTTTTGGTGTGATGGATTCGAATCTAATCTTATTAAGGCTCTTACTTGTAGGGAGAGCCACCTACACGTCTTTTTACTATTTTGAACAATCACAACTTTTTGGTAAGGCCCTGTATTACATCTTTAAGTAAATTATATAATTGTTTTGTCATTTTTACGTCAAAAAGGTATACCTGTTAAAAGTTGATAGGAGCAATCGTTTTCGAGATATTTGGATTTAAAAAATTACGACGCATCTGATTTTATGATAGCAAATTTGAAAAAAAAAAACAAAATGTATAAATAAACAATATGTATTTTATATAATTGTTTTGTCATTTTTACGTCAAAAAGGTATACCTGTTAAAAGTTGAAAGGAGCAATCGTTTTCGAGATATTTGGATTTAAAAAAATTACGACGCATCTGATTTTATAACAAATTAAAAAAAAACAAAATGTATAATTAAACAATATGTACTTTAATTTTTAATAAAATTATTGTTCCTGAATTATGTTCGGCAAAACATAAGCTAGGTTTAATTTTTTTTTTATTTCCACCATTTACTTCTAAGCGCACCCTGTATCTCAGAAACGAAGGCCTTGCGGACCTATATTTGTATAGACTTTTATGTTTATTTTTGGACCTTGACTACGTACCTGAAGTATTGACATTTCCCCATGAATCACCCTGCATAATTAAAAAAGCTATAAAAACTTAATTCTATAAGTTATTTTAAAAATAATTTATTGAGAAGCTGGTTAATGGACGAGAAATTAATTTTTATTGATAATATCATCTATATGACTACCGTATCATCTGTGCCATTTTTCAAAACGAGCACGGAAATTCAATGACTCATCGGCGCAAAGAGACAGTGAAATTGCAAACTTTGCTTCTCTAATATTTATTTTAAATCGAAGCAGTTTCTTTGGTTTATGATTGTACACACGACTTTTTAAACAGCCCCATAAAAAGAAATCTGCTGGCTTAAACACGGGACTCTTGGGAGACCACAGAATGTCTCCTTTTTTTAAAGTAAGCTTCTTCGGAAACATCTGTTTTACTACCAACAGGAACTCGTTAGAAGTGTGGCAATTGACTGCGTCTTGCTGCTACCTTATGTTCCGATTGTAGCCAGCAAATTAATGTAGCTGTGGAGCCAGAAATTCTCCTAAAAATACTTACATGCTAAATAGGGAAGTAGACAGTAACCGTACGGCTACGAAAATATTTGAAAAAAAGGGCCCAATAATTTCGCTATCTTAAATTGCTGCCCCCAAAGTTAACTTAGGCGAATAAAGAGAACCTTTATGTTTAGCTCTGGGATTTTCGCTGCCTTGTATCTGCACTTTTACTTACCAACCGAGCTGTTCAGATCGAAACGGAGTTATTTAAGTAAAAATGCTTTGGCAATAAGTGCGCTGCGGCTTCGTGAACCAATCCATAGTGACTAAATTTCCGAGACACGAGTTAGTGACTAGACTCTTTCTCGCGCCCCGCTGGTTTAAGTAGGTGAATTTAAATATAAACTAATTTATGGCACATCATGTAGCTTTTATCGTCAGCCAATTTTAAAAATTGATTTTTTTAGAAGGTTATGCGCTTTATAAATGATACCACTCTTCTTGCCCACCGATGAGCTGTGGATATTGTTAATTATGAAAGCACCTCTTTAGAATGGATATAAATGACACACCTCTGTAAACACGAAGACGAGACTATGGAGCACATCTTTAGTAACTACCTTTCACTCTCATCCAAGAGAAAATCCATCCTGGGCGAGTATTGGCTTTTCTTGGCCGATATTAAGGAGACTCCCCTCGGCGACGTTGTCACCTACTTTAAATCAGTAGGATGGGCAGCGTACTGAGTGAGGAGTCCCCTTTAGGAACAAGCACAACGGGCCTACTAAGGCCTGGGTGCCGTGATATGTATCACAATCTTCATTTACAGATTTAGATTCAGAGCTATGGAAGACCTCTCTCTTTTATAGGTATTTCCATGGCTTCTGCTGTAGGGAATGAAACAGTATAATTCCTTCCCTTGCAGCTACTAATAGAGAAACACGAAGTACCTCAATAATGCATTCCTTTACAGTACATCCGGAAAGATCTCGAACTTTTCACTTTTTCCGCTACCTTATTCCTAAAGTATTTAAAGTGAAGAACCATTTATCCACAGACTTCTTACCTTCCCCTCCCAACTTGCAAATATTTAAGTCCCGTAATAACACCTCTTACGTACCGACGGTACGTTAGTACTTTATCTTGATGAAATGTCAAAAGGTAAAAAAAGAACAATATTAAGTCTGTGAAAAGTTAATTACCCCCATATATACGCCACCAGTGGCATATACGTGGTGTTAAAAAGTATTATGCTCACCATTTTAATGGGCGATAGTGGAGCTCAAAACAAGTCGAAATAGCCTAAAACATATGAGTCAAAAGTTAATCGTTTTCGAAATATGACCTTTCAAAGTTTCGAGTCGAATGTCGAAGATTTTTTGCGATAGTTTTCATATTTTCTTTTTTTAAGGAGATGAACATCTCCTACATATAAATATTAAAAATTACTTCTTGCAATTTATTTTAATATTTAATTTGAAATTAAATTTAATTAAAAAACAACAAATAATTTTTGTTTAGTTTTTATTTGTTATAAAAAATGTTTGTACTTACCAAAAGAATACGCTAAATATCCATTTTAAGTTCAAACATCTTTGGTACATTTGCACTACTTTTGTGGTAAATTTAAAACATATCGGCATATTTTCCCGATTTAAAAACAAACAAAAATATCGCTGTCGGCCGGTGAGCAATATTACAAACTGACTTCTGACTACTTCAGGCACCAGGATGCTTTGTTGCTAATTGTTTTTTAACTTTTTAACTGGGGGAAAAATTGTCTATATATTTTTTAATTTGTAGATTGAAACATTTAAAACTTAGTTTAATTTTTACCAAATGAATCTACTGGTAAGTAGATTCATTTGGTAAATGGACACAATAGACCGATCGGTCGCGGTGGAAGGGTGTTATACCCACTCACTTTATACCTACCTACCTACCTACTTGCTGGTTAGTGATTAAGACGAACGTTTCCAATTCTTAAGATTTTTAGAAATAATTGCTTCTAAAGCTTTAACTTTGACATCGTTTAGACAAAAATCTGTCAAGTTTAGACACATATGTCATATAAACTGTTTAACTTGTTTCGAGCTCTACTATCGCCCATTTAAATCGTGAGGAGCATGCTACTTTTTACACCCTGTATATGGTGGAAGGCAGGGGTCCTTAATTGCTGAGACAAATAAGTTTAGGAAATAATTTAATCTTTCCTATATTATGTCACTAACTAATTAAAATACACAGTTGGGTTCCCCTACTTTTTGTGGTCAATATACACTCCTGATTGCCATTCTCTTCAATATAATAACAAGATGGAGACAATATTTGATTTTGATTTGATAATCTGATATAAGCGCATTCTAATCGGGTTTAAAACTAAACTTTTTTAGCTATTTTAGCCAAAATGATTACTAGGTACGGTTAGAGATTCGCAACTCGGAACATATTTCTTTTCTTTTAGGAATTTTAGAGTACCCTTTGCTATCTGATCGGTGTCACCTGCATGTTGTCAAATATTACGTTAACTTTTTTAGAAAAAAAATTGGTATTTTTTTTATAGGATTACTAAATTTATATGAAAAAGCATTCTTCATGAATAAAATCAACTACTAAAAGTCTATATTATTCTTTAATGTCATAAAAAACTGACGGAGAAAAGCATTTTATAGTTTTGATTAAGTCGTTGAAAATAATTTTATGGCATTCGACCGTGAGATCAAGACTCAATTAAATTATATTTCGTTTAATCTCAGCTCATCATTCAGGTGTGCATTTCAAATGATGGTAGTAGCTGCTGCGGCTACCGTCCACTCTTTAGATTGTTTAGTTAGATAAAGGTGTCGTCGTAGTAAATTCCAATGACGGAACTTGTGAAGTAAACGAGCTGTAAAATATACAGTATAGCTAAAATAAAAGGTTTAAGGTATATGCCAACACAGTTAGCTATCATAACGTAACGAAGTATAAAAGAGATTATCCGTATGAAACTCACAAAAATAAATAAATAAATTTGATAAAAAACTAGCCTTAGGCTGGGCCAAGCATGATCTCTCTCTCTCTCCCTTCCTTTCTCCCCCTATCTCTCTTTCCCTGTAAAGCTTTCTCCTATGTTAGAATGCGTTTGCCACTAAAAGTCAATTCAGATAATACATGTGTAGTTTATCTTGTAAAATAAATAGAAAACAGAAAATCTTAGTAACGAACGCAAAACTTTATATTTTTCAAAAAAGTAAAAAATGTATATTTAACAGAAAAAAAAACTTGTGATATGTGATAACAAAAATTATTTTAATTAGCCCCAAAACTCTAATATTGAAAGTTAAGCGAAAGTTGCTTTCTGCCTACTAATTTAGCAAAATCAAAGAAACTATTTCTTTAATTGATCAAAAACATTCACCATTAAGTACTAAAATTACTTTATAAAAGTAAAAAATGTATATTTAACAAAAAAAAAACTTAAAAATGACTCAAAACTGTATATTGGAAAACATTCCTACATTTAAAGTCAAGCAATGATATTCGACTTATAGTACAGTTTACAGAGCCAAATAAAAGCCATTTTGGTAATTAAAGTTTAACAGCAAACCACTAGTAGCATATTCTAAGTGGTACATAGAACAAAAAAAAAACAAAAACTGTACAAAAGATAGCTACAGTCTGGATTTTTACTTGGAAAAATCTCTGAAAAGTAACCATTTTTTCTTTAACAGTAAAATATTTTAATTTAATTCTAATTTAATTGCAATACTGTCAATAGGACTGGTGTTAAATCGAAAAATAGTCAAAATAGTTTTTTGCTAAAGCTTATCGGTGCATTTTCTGCAGAGAAATGTTGAGAAACCGCTAAATTTGGCCATTTTTTGCAAAGTTCATAACTTGGACCCCTTTAAAGTTGAGAAGATGGTCTTCGGGAAAATGATTTATTTATAATATGGTTAAAGGCGGATATGTCCAACAAGTGTTTTTTTTTAATGAAAGCTTAAATATTTTTCAGCGATATTTTGGACGACTTATTATTAGCGCATTAACCCTAATTGTTCGTTTTAAATTTAGTAAACGGATTGTCAGACTTTAAATTCAATTCCAAAACTTGTATATCTCTGATTTCTACATTAATTTGGCGAAAGGTGAGACATACGGCTCCGAATATTGCGGTTAACGCGCGATGTAGTCTACATTCGGTGTGATCATCCCCAACAAGGGTGAAACACGTGTAATCGAATTGGCTGGACCCGGGGTTTAGGTACCTCCTGTGGTTATTTATATTCCTCCAAAATTTTGTCAACATCGGTTCAGTAATTTCAGAGAAAAAAAAATATATAAAAAAAACTGTTTTGCACCATTGAATTTAAAAATGAATTAAAATACCAACAGTGCTTGATTAATATAATTAACCTATTAAGTAACGTAATATTAGTCGCTTAGGTCATGTTTGGTTAATTCGATCTGTAAAGGGTGTCCAAAATTTAGTGTCAAACTTTTCAAATTTAAAAGCACTTTATTTTTCTTATTTTAAATATGAGCCCCTGTATATTTTTGGGTCGTTAGAAGCAGAATTAAAAAAAAAACATTTTTTCAATTATAACCCTATCGAAATTCCTAACACATTAAAAGTTATTCGTTGAAAACTCATTTTGGCATCTATTTTAATAGTAATACCATTAAATAAAAATAATAGGTGGCTATAAAAAACAATTTATTGACATTGGAGTTTATTTAACCCACAAAATCTTATTTTGACATATTATAAAAATTTGAGTAAATTATTATTATTTATTAGTTGAATTAAATTAATTTAAGAAAAACCTTTAAATGTTAGATAAACCTAATTTTTTATTTTTAATTCTTTTGGCTAACATTTATGTAACTTTAACCAATTTCTAGGTAATAATTAACGTTATTAGGAAACTCTTATGTCAATAAATAGTTTTTCATAGCCACCTATCATTTTTATTCAATGGTATTACTATTAAAATACATGTCAAAATGAGTTTTCAACAAATAACTTTTAATGTGTTAGGAATTTCGATAGGGTTATAATTAGGAAAATGTTTGTTTTTTAATTTTGCATCTAACGACCTAAAAATATACATACTCATATTTAAAATAAGAAAAATAAAGTGCTTTCAAATTTGAAAAGTTTGACACTAAATTTTGGACACCCTGTACAGTTCGAATTAACCAAACATGACCTAAGCGACTAATATTACGTTACTTAATAAGTTAACTATATTAATCAAGCACTGTTGGTATTTTAATTCTTTTTTAAATTCAATGGTGCAAAACAGTTTTTTTTTTATATTTTTTTTTTCTCCGAAATTACTAAAGCGATGTTGACAAAATTTTGGAGGAATTTAAATAATCACAGGAGGCACCTAAATATACCAAAAAAATACACAGTGTTCCATTTAAAAAAATGCACCACCGTGACGTCACACTTTTTTGTGACACCCTGTATAACCAAAATTATTTTCCTGAAATGCACCGTGGGTTAAAGGTAACGTTTGCAAAATATGAAAATTTTACAGTAAATAATAAATGAGCTACATAAGACGGAAGGTGAGCGGCAGGACCCTGTATATACAGGGTGATTTACGTTGAGTGTCCCATTAAAAGTTCTGGGGAACCAAAATAAAATAATTCTTTGAAATTTGGCACACGGCCATAGCAAGTAATAAGCTACATTTTAAAAATATTTTGGGAAGGGCAGCGTTGCCAGATCTAACCAAAACCATCGGCAACATTGTAATTTTAAATGGAACACCCTGTTTTGTATTGCATGTTCGGATTCTATACAAAATTCTAAGTAAGTTTTATTTATATATTCTTATACCTATATCTTACCGTTTTTAAAAAAATATTTAATTACTATTTTTTTTTTTTAGAAAAATCACCATGTTAAAAAGGTTTAATATTTACGTGCCTAACCGAGCTGGATACTAGAATATTTTTTTTGGGGTTAGACAATGCATGTATTTAAAAGATCAACATGATATTATAGCAATATATCCTACAGCGGGTCCCAAAAAATTTGCATTTTCACCGATATTAAATAATGATTAAAACTTATTTTTTTTAAATACATTATACTATATTTTATCTCATTTTTAAATAGACCAATAATTTACCTACAAAATGTCCATACATCTTTCTATACCCATCTGCCACGTTTTTTAAATATAAGCAAATTTTAATTTTTAAGCATTTATTTCTTATTAATCAAACAATAAATTATTTTTACCTTATATGTCAAATATTGTCAAGAAATTTAAAATACAAACTTTCATGGCCACCTAGGTAAATTTAAATTAAAACCGGCGGGGTGTTGCAATACTTAGATATATTTAAAAACAGAAACAAAAAATAAAATTCTTTGTATTTAAAAAACGGTTTAGATGGGTATAGAAACATGTATGGACATTTTGTAGGTAAATTTTGGTCTTTTAAAAATGGAATAAAATACAGTATTTGTATTTAAAAAATAGTTTTTAAACATTATTTAATATCTAAAAATGTATTTTTTTTAACACCCCATAAAAAATTTCAATCCAGCGCGGTTAGGCACGTAGATATTAAACCTTTTTTGGTTATTTTCCTTAAAAAAAAATAGGTTAAATTTTTCAAAAACGGTGGATATAGGTATAGGAAGATGTTAATAAAATTTTTGGAGTTTTTTAGCCAATATGCAATAAAAAACAGCTGTTATTTTAAAATGTTCCGTTGCCGTTGTTTGGTTAGATCTGGCAAGCTGCCTTGCCAAAATATTTTTAAAATGTCCATTACCTGTTATGGCCGGTCCAAATTTCAAAAAGTTCTTTTCCTTGGTTCCCCGAACTTTTAATAGGACATCACATGATCCCCTGTATATATATATATATATATATATATATATATATATATATATATATATATATATATATATATATATATTATTTTATATATATATATATATATATATATATATATATATATATATATATATATATATATATATATATATATATATAATATATATATAAATACATTATGTCCGCGGATGCGGTTAACAAGGACAAATGGACCAAAAATTGAAAGCCCAAAAAAGTAATTTTGATAAAAAAAATTCTGCTTGTCAAAAAAAATATGAACCACAATGAGAAAATAGATTTTTTTTCATACATCTCAAAAATGCAAAAACACAAAATCGAACAAGAGCAAACAATCATTTTTTGGCCTTTTAACGTGAAAAAATAAATAAAAAATTGCTTCAAAATTACTTTTTAATCTGATTTCTAAATTACTGAACAAAAATTTGAATTTAGGAAAAATTAAAAAAATAAACATTTTTGTATGTCCGCGAATGCGGTTAACAAGAGGACAAATGAACCAAAAATTGAAAGATACGAAAAAAAGTCATTCTTGATAAAAAATTATGCTTGTCGAAAAAATATAAACCACATTAAGAAAATAGATTTTTATCATACAGGGCGTCCAAAAAATGCAAAAACATAAAATCGAACAAGAGCAAACAGTCATTGTTTAGCCTTTTAATGTGAAATAATAAATGAAAAACTTGCTCCAAATTTACTTCTTGACCTGATTCTGAACTTACTGAAGAAAATTTAAATTTAGGAAAAATTAAAAAAATCAACATTTTTGGAAGTACGTATTTTACTACTTTTACTTAAATCATACCTCTACATTACTAAGCATTAATAAAAATGAATATACAATGGAAAAAATGTAAAATGTAAATAAAATGTAAATGTAAAATGCGTACTTGCAAAAATGTGCATTTTTTTATTTTCCGTAAATTCAAATTTTCTTTAGTAATTAATAAATAAAAATAAATTTG